>LGSM01000197.1:0-53424 GCA_001314345.1 Phytophthora multivora | reverse complement strand
CAAGCACTGGTAAGCAGATATTCGAGCGCCACAATGGGCCCGTCAGCACCGGCGA
Source organism: Phytophthora multivora (assembly GCA_001314345.1). NCBI lineage: Eukaryota > Oomycota > Peronosporomycetes > Peronosporales > Peronosporaceae > Phytophthora > Phytophthora multivora. The sequence goes on along the minus strand of LGSM01000197.1, from coordinate 53,369 downwards.
ATTTGATGTAGAAGTTGTAAGCAGAGGCGCAGGAAATCCAAGATGGCTACATTTACTACAGAATAGTAGATTTACTACTACTATAGTAGATAGTAGTAGTAGTGAAAAGTCCGATTTACTGATACTATTACTAGACCTGGTTATTGGCTCGGATAGTAATATTAGTAGTAGTACTATCGCAGAAATTCCGTCTACTACCGAACCCTGCATGTGACCTTGTGTCTCCAGGAATTTGTGGCAATCTGAGTCTTGCAAAAATGATACAAAACGAAAAGTATCCAATCAATCTCGGATAAAATATTAAGATATTCCCCCATATGAAGCCGACGATATTCGCCTGCGTGGCCGTGGGCGTCACTAGTCTACTGCTTGCTCTCGATGGTGCAGGTACGGCAATAACGCTACTATAGTATTGCCATAAGCCCTGAGTACTGACTACTGCTACATATGGTGATTGATACTCAGCCTGCCTTCTGCACGTGGAGAACGCGTGCCTCGCGACGCGATCCAGCAGCATCGTGATGCTCATCATTGGCGTATCGACCTTGGTGCCAATCATTGGCTGCCTCTATGCAGCTCGGCTCGACAGTTGCGAGGAAGCAGAGCTCGAGAAGGCCCAATTGTTGCAAGTACATCAGTGTTCCACTCAAGATCTTCTGAACCAGACACAAAGGACTAACTTGGCTTTCATGGCGATCTACAGAGCAGAGCAGGAAGGATACGACTCCAAGCCACGCAAGCAGCCTCGACGAGTTTTGATGTACCTTTATGCAGGGCATTTGCTGTCTGCTTGGGTACGTGCATGCTTGCCACAGCAGTCATTGACCGTATTTAACTGAGTTTGACGCAGGGTGACCGCATGTGGGAGTTTGCCATACCGATCCTCTTCATGGAAATCTTCGTTGATACATTGCTACCAGGCGCGTGCTTCTCGCTGACAATGTACGCCACTTGCCTCATAGCGATACCATCCGTCGGGAGGCAACTGGATGCTGCGAATCGCTGGGAGGCCATGCGTCTCGCCATCGTATTGGAAAACGTTAACATCATTGCTAGCACTGGCTTGCTGGGGGCAATGTTGCTGGTGACAGATGCAGACGGGCTCCACAAACCAGAGTGGACGTGGCCTCTGACGTTGCTCTTTATAGGCACGCTTATCTGTGGCGGTGTGGGTCAAGTCCTCAGCGAAGCACAGACACTGGGGATCGAGCGCGACTGGGTCGTCATTATCGCACAGGACAGTGGAGTGGACCGTTCGGCTTCACTAGCAAGACTCAATACAACTCTGCGGCGTATCGACCTCGCGTGCAAACTTCTCGGACCCCTTGCATTTGGCGTTATTATGGATTTTGCCGGTCACGATCCTACCACGCGCGCTATGATCGGCTCCGCGACGGTGGCTATCTGGAACGGACTCTCCACTCCACTCGAGTACTTCCTGACGCGAGAAGTTTACGAGCTCGTACCTAGCCTTGCTACTAAGGAGGAGGACTTAGACTCGGTGCCGAAAGAGGAAGAGCTGCACCAGCATGCTCCAGCAGAGGATCAGTCCACGTTGTCTCGGTATGCAGGAATGTGGAGGAGCTACTCAAGACACCCTGTTTTTCTACTCAGCTTTTCGTACTGCGCGCTGTACATGACTGTACTGGACAACGGCTCGTTGAACACCGCGTACCTTAAGTGGCGGGGTGTACCTGACTCGTTGTTGGGTTCTGGTCGCGGTGCGGGTGCTGTCTGTGGGCTGTTAGGCACCGTGTTGTTCCCGTACTTGCGGCGGGCTATTTCGCGACTGGAACGTGTTGCGGTCTTGAGCATCTGGTTGTTCTGGTTGTGCCTAGCGCCTGTGCTCGTGGCATTCTTGCTCGCTGGCGAATCGCGCGTGTCAGACTACGTTATGCTCTGCTGTATGGTTGGCGCGCGCGTGTGGCTCTGGAGTGCCGACCTTGCGGAGACGCAGCTCATGCAGGAATGGGTCGAACCGAGCCGCCGCGGGGCGATCAACGCTATGCAGACGGCGACGTATCAGTTGTTCTACATGCTCATTCAAGGGATGGGTGTGGTCTTCCACAACCCAAGGCAGTTCGAAGCGCTCGTGTTCTATTCAGTTGCCACTGTGCTTGCCGCTGCGGTGGGGTTCACCCTGTGGGATCTTCGTTATGGACGCCACCGAAGTCTGTACGTGCGGCTCGCGACGGGAAGCACGAAGATCATGAGTTCTCCGTGATAGAATTGAAGCACGGAATTGCATGCGGGCCCAATTAAAAATGTTTGAGACAGCGCTGACCACCGAAATGGCTAAAAAGGTTGACAATGCGTGCCACTTCAACTTGAAGTCCTCAGGTCAATAATGACATCTGGAGCGAGTCGTGAACCAGCAATTTCTGGTCAGATGACGGGGAGATGAGATCGACAATGAAGGTAATTGCCAATTGCCACTCACTACAGCTGAGAGAGTCTCTCAGAGACATCAAGGAGGTAACTAGAAACCCCCAGCTGCTAACTCTCTTTGGCAGCTCCATAACACGGCGCAGACAAATTCTAGAATGGAAATGAGTCGGCATAGCAAACTCTTTTCAAGGCCATGTCACTTGAAGGACCATCGCAACCGCCAATCATAGATACGGTAACCGTATCGGGTGTGCATGTATCTAATCTAACCGATCGTGACTGCCCCAACGAAGGCACGCTCTGGTAGAGGCGCAAATGCCTTGCCGAGAAGATGTGGCTACATGTACACCAGCGCAATTGGAGACGCTGGCGTTTCGCAGTCCCTCCTTGTAACGTTGCGCCTGACCACGACTCCAATGTGCCACGTTAACGAGAAGCAGATTCACCGAACGGACTGTCTGCTGAACAGAACAACCTCTTTCTCGACGAAAGTGCCCGTACTGTATCAATCAATACATGTGTACAGCTTCTCGCGGCATCTTCGGCATCCCAGCCCGGGCAAGCTCCTGTGCGTCGCAGTACAGTCCTCTGCGCCGCGGCCGAGCCCGGGATCGGCGATCTCTTGGGCTCCAGACAGCCTGCGTTGCACGCAACATTCCAGGCGACCTTCCCGCAATGCGCCGTTTCAAGCAAGATGGCTCCACCGAATTTGCGGTACACTGTGCCGAAAGCCAGACTCGGTCCGACTCTTTCGTCCTGTTTTTGCGTTCTTTCTTGTCCTTTTTGCGTAATTCCAATCATCCCGAGCGGCGAACACACGACAGCTGGCTGCACACCGGGCCGATGCCGAAGTTCGGGCCGAACGGTGGTGGCTCGCCCGGGCTTCTACCGCGCCCTCCCTCGTGTCCTTGGAGCCTATCGCGGCGGCTGTGCGCGTCGCCTGCTCGCGCGCCCGTCATTCCATCAATCGCTTCCGGTTGCTGCCCCCTACGCTCGACGCTGCTCCCCCGCGTCGACGTACACTTCGATTGACTAGGTCGCTCGACAAACAGACATGGTCCACGTGCGCGCGGTGCGCGGCTTAGCCCTCGCGGCGCTGGCCATCGCCGTCGCCACCGAGACGCAGGCACTGACCGTGGACACGTCCGGCGGCGTGCAGCGGAACCTCCAGCTCGGGCTCAATACCGGCTTAAGTCTAAATTCGCTCACGGACTCGGCGACGGTCGCGCCCTCGGACTCCACTGACACGGCAGGCTCTTCGCCGTCGACTAGCACGAATGATGCCCCCTCCACTAGCACGACGAATGAGGCCCCGTCAATCTTGTCCCCTGTCACTAACCTGTTGACGACAGCGCCCACGACGGACGCCCCCGCGGCGACTACCGCCACGGCCACAACAGCGCCGACAACGTCGACAGCCACGGACGCGCCAACGGCGACTTCTCCTAGCTCGATCCTCTCGCCAGTGACGAACCTATTGACGACGGCCCCAACGCCTGATGCGCCGACGGCTACGACTACTACGGCGACTGAAGCGCCATCGACTGCTACTGCACCAAGCTCGATTCTGTCCCCGGTGACGAACTTGTTGACCACAGCGCCTACTGCCGATGCGCCAACGGCCACAACAGCCACTGCTACTGAGGCTCCGTCTACGTCAACGACAACTACGGCTCCGACGCCAGATGCCCCAGCCCCTACGTCGATCCTGTCTCCTGTTACGAACTTGCTGACTACGGCGCCTACTACGAACGCCCCGACGGCAACGGAAGCGCCGACGACTTCAACAGTGACCACGGCCCCGACTACGGACGCCCCAGCCCCTACGTCTATCCTGTCTCCGGTTACGAACTTGCTGACTACGGCGCCTACTACGAACGCCCCGACGGCAACGGAAGCGCCGACGACTTCAACAGTGACCACGGCCCCGACTACGGACGCCCCAGCCCCTACGTCTATCCTGTCTCCGGTTACGAACTTGCTGACTACGGCGCCTACTACGAACGCCCCGACGGCAACGGAAGCGCCGACGACCTCAACAGTGACCACGGCCCCGACTACGGACGCCCCAGCTCCTACGTCAATCCTGTCTCCGGTTACGAACTTGCTGACTACGGCGCCTTCTACGGACGCTCCTACAGCCACGTCCAGCTCCATCCTGTCTCCCGTGACAGACCTGCTGACGACGGCCCCGACAACGGACGCGCCTACGGCTACTTCAGCTCCCTCAACAACGACGACGCCCGTGGCCACGTCGGTGCTGTCGCCGATTACAGACTTGCTAACTCCAGCTCCTACGTCTGCTACGGCAACAACAGCACCGTCAGCGGGGACTACTGCTCCTTCCACGACTTCTACTCCTATGGCTACTTCAGTGCTGACACCTGTTACGGACCTGCTGACGTCGGCTCCTACGACGGCTCCATCGGCTACAACGACTCCTTCAGCCACGACTACACCGGCAACGATTTTGCCAGATATCCCGACGTTGATCCCCAGCGCCACGACTACACCGGCAACAATTTTGCCGGATATCCCGACGTTGATCCCCAGCGCCACGACTACACCGGCAACGATCTTGCCGGATATCCCGACGTTGATCCCCAGTGCCACGACGGGCACACCTTCAGCAACGACGGCTCCTTCTACCACGGATTCGCCACTTACTTTGATCCCGTCGACCGACTCGCCGATCACGCTGATCCCATCTACGGAATCGCCTGTGACTCTGACGCCTGGAACTGAAAGTCCCATTACTCTGACGCCTGGAACCGAAAGTCCCATTACCCTGACGCCGGGAACTGAGAGTCCCATTACTCTGACGCCTGGAACCGAAAGTCCCATTACCCTGACGCCGGGAACTGAGAGCCCCGTTACTCTGACGCCGGGAACTGAAAGCCCTGCTACGGAGACGCCTTCAACGGAGGCCCCTTCTACCGCAACGCCCTCAACGGAGACCCCTTCGACTGCAACGCCCTCTACGGAGACTCCGTCGACGGAGACGCCTGCTGTCGACAGCTCGTCGGGCTCTACCAGTGAAATCACTGAATCTCCGCCCCCTGTCACGGCAACGCCGAGTGGGTCTGGTGAAACTACAGAGTCTCCCGAACCTGTGACCAAGACTCCTTCGGCCACTAAGTCGCCCATTGCCATTGAGACGAACTCCGGCAGCGAAGACGAGCAGGACGCGTCGGCGCAGAAGGACCAGACTCAGTCCGATGTGATCATGTACAATGCTTCTGCGACGCCGATCACGGCGAAGAGCGGTTCGTACGATCCTTTCGCCATCCCCGATGATACCTCGAAGACTGAGAAGCCGGTTGTGCTCAACATTGCGGGAGATACCGGTGAAAGCGGCTCAGAGGACCTGGTGACGTACGTCCGAGGGAAGACGGCCACGTCTGGCAGCGCTGCTACCAATAATGCTAATGTGATCGGTGGCCGTAACACGTACGTGGACACAGAGGACAGCGATGTGCTGTCATCGACTGCAGCTGCTTTTCACGAGTTCTTGCGCTACGCGTCAGTGGCATTTGCTGGTATTTCGGTGGCTCTGCTGCTCTTCTTCCACTTCGTCTCCCTTGATGCCAACCTTCTGTGGGTCAACGCCGCGTGGAGCCCCAACACGTGGGAGTTCATGTTCTACGTGGGCTACTTGCAGCAGATGCAGGCGACGTCGGAGCTTACGCTTCTTAAGACGCCGTACTTCCTGTGGGACTACACAGACTCGTTCGCGTGGAGCAACTTCCTAATTCAGGACTCTTCTTCCAGTGATTCGGCTTCTCGTCGTCTGGAGACGATAGTTCTGGGAGGCCTCGTGTCGTACTCTGATCGCATTGGTATCTCGGAGGAGAGTATTCTGACCCACGGTGCCATTGGTTTCGCTGTGATCATGGGTATCCTCATTGTCGTCTTCTTGGTGCTGGCTGTACTTGCGAAGCGCAAAGCTGAGCGCGCGCTGGACGAATCCTCTGACCTGAATAGCTACACTTCCGGCGTGCACCGCCTCCGCAGTGTGTCTATCCGCGCGCTCGGACTCGGTGTCCTGGTTTGGTACTTTGCTCTTTTCCCGCTGAGCATGCTGGCGTCTTTCGAGATCTCAATGGAGGTGCAGGCTTCGACTGTGGCAGACTCGCTTGTCGTGGCGATCATCGCGCTGGTGCTGGTATGCTTCGGCGTGCTTGCTGTTGCCGGGCGCGTGATCATGCACAAGACCAAGGACGAGCTCGAACAGTTCGAGAACCTGGCTACGTGGGGCTCGCTCTACTGCGAGTACACTTACCGCAGCCGCATGTTCTTCGTGATAGACGTAGTGGTGCAGATCACGACTGGCATTCTCGTGGGCTGCGTATCGGGCGACCCGACGCAGCTCATTGTGGTCATGGGCATCCAGACGCTGTACCTTGCGTGCGTGTTCATCATGTCGCCGTTCGCCGACCAAATGGTGCTCCGCATCACGTACGTGCTGGGTTTGCTAAAGATCCTGAACTTCGGCCTGGCCTTCGCGTTCCTGAACTCGAATACAATGTCGGCCACGGCGCGCACGCGGATCGCTCAGGCTTACATTGGCATCAACTCGATCGTGATCCTGGTTTGGTTCGTGCGTCAACTCATCGTCTTCAGCACTTATATCCGCGCGTGGATGGTGCGTTCGAACGACGACTCTCGTCGCAGCGACTCGGTGATCAAGTACGACCCGCAGACGGACACAGAGTCGGAGCTCTGGGCCAGCCAGTTTACTGCCAACGGCATGAATGACAGCCGACTGAACCAAAGCAGACTGAACCAGTCTTCGAACGGTGCTACGCTGTCGATGCCCGGCTCTTCGATGCAGTCGATGCAGCCGTCGTACCTGAGCTCTGCCACGTCGTACGGCCAGGCGTCTTCGCAGCAGTCAATGGCGCCGTCTTTTGGCTCAGACGCGCAGTACCAGCAGCAGCTGGCTCGCAAGTACGAGATCGGCTTTTGAGTGGAGTTTGTAAAAGGCTGAAGAGATCTACGTAACTAGCTCTTTTGACAATTCGATTTTGGTTTTCTGCCCCTTGGAGGGATATAAAGACAATGGTTATAACGTTTGCTCTTCTTGCTTGTTTGTGATGGTGGTTTCTAAGGTTGTTGCTCATTCTCCAAGGGGAAAGTCCACCCCGATCGTTTCGCCATGTCACGGATACTTTTTCTAATGTGTAAACTGCTGATGGATACCAAGAAGGTCTACTACAACGGCTTTAGTCACGCAACTTGCGTGACGCAAGCGTTACGTTAGAACTGCAAAGTGCAGCCAAGACGCGTTAACGCAAAAATGGACGGCTTCCAAAAAAAAAACTGTTGCAGCCAAGACGATGGCTGAGCCATCACGGCTCCCGATTGAAGATCGAGTCAACAAGACACATCGTGCAGTTGTCGATCGCTGCACTGCAGCCTACAGAGCGAGAGGAGGGGCCGAAAGTGATCGTTTCCGCCTCCCCCGTGGTACTTCTCGGCTAACAGCTTGCTTGCATGTGTGGGTGCTGCACAACTATGGTCCGGCCTCGTATGGCGTCTGAACTCTGCATTCCCATCTTCTGTCGTGCCCAGTTTGAAATGAATCAGCGGCAGAGTTGGTGCACATCGCTATTTGTGGCAGTACAATGTGGGAACTTGACTCAGCCACCACCTCGCGATCTTGCCACCGCAACGTGTGTCAAAGCCCTTTAGCAACGTTGGCATGCATTGAATGAGGTATTAGCTAGTAAATCTGCGGAAAATAAACCCACTGGAATGAAGTGCGAAACTTGGCTCTTGTTGCAATAGTCAGTTGGTAACTCGTGGTCGTCTACGCCTGCTGCTTAATGAACCAGCAACATCGCAGTGTTCATATACTGCGCCATGATATACTAGTAAAATCCTTCTTTTGCAAGTGAAGCAGGTTTGTCTGCCACGACGTGCATCGTTATGTGAAAAATTACATGAAGCTAACTCCATCTCCACCATCTCCACCTTAAACTCGATGTGATCTTAGCTACCAGTACCTCAGATACTACCTGGTGTCTATGCCGTAGTACATGTACAAACCAACAGCATCATGTGCTAGGCTTTGCAATTCTGGCACATTTAGAGTAAATCAACGTGTTAATGCAGATCGATTTATCGTAATTCCACTTGTAAATCTTGCCAAAATTTCAACAAGCACAATAGTCCTAAACGTGGCAAAAGCAAACGTCCTTTCTTTGCGATATGCTCCATATTCAGCGTCAGCGTGAGAGTCTCGCGTAACAGCCGTGACTGTAGAGGCGGTGCACATGGCGGCGACCACAAGGGCCAGTCCGCGTGTGGTGCGTTTTCGGCAGCTAGCGCACGACACGAGAGCAAACTGCATCACGCCGTGCAGTTCCCTTTCACGCGCGACAGTCAGTCAGCGGCAGCGTAACGCCAGCCTCCGGTCGGCGCTATCGTTCAGCTGACAGGCCGAGGGCGTCACAGGATATACAAGAATCGAACAGGCAACAAGAGATAGGAAAACGCACAGGGCACAGGCGGAGAACAGAGCGGGATATTTGCGCGCGCAGGCACTAACTTATTCGACAGGATGGAGCGGAGACGGCGGTGGAATTCTAGGAGACGAGCGCTCACGACGGGCCTCGTGGTAGCCGTCGCGGCCGCCGTTGCTGTATGCTCAACGGGCCTCGCGACGGCTGAGCAAAACGTCGACTACAGGTGGCTCGAGGCGAGTGTTCGTCTCGCGGACTCCAGTGAAAGCGCTAGTGATAACCCGAGTGTCGGGGAAAGTTCCACATCGAGTTCAGATTCCGAATCCGGCTCCAGTCCGACGGCGACGACGCAGACGCCTAGTGCGACGACCAAGACGCCCGAGTGGACGAACGCGCCTAGTTCGGGCAGCTCCACGACAGAAGATAACAGCTCTAGTTCAGGAACGCCAGGAACTACCACGCCGGTGACAACAGCGCCGACATCAAACAGCGCAAGCCGTAGCGCAAGCGCGTCAAATTCAGGAACAGCAACACAGACACCAGAGTCGACGACACAGACACCCGACTCAACTACACAGACACCCAGTGCCACAACTAGGACGCCAGAAGCAACGACGCAGTCGCCATGGACGAGTACTCCTACGTCGAGCACGGGTTCGTCGTCTTCAGGATCAAGTACGGGCTCTAGTTCGAGCTACAGTCCGAGTTCGACAACACGGACTCCGGAGGCGACGACGCAGTCGCCATGGACGAGTGCTCCTTCCAAAGATTCTTCTGGCTCGACGTCAACGTTAGCGTCTACATCCGGATCAACAGATGCATCCCATACTCTATCACCGTTTGAGTCTGCATCCGGTTCGAGGGCTGGATCTAGCACGGGGTGGACGAACGCGCCGACGGAGGCTCCTACGTCTACGTCTGCTTCTGCTTCTGGATCGAGCACCGGCTCCAGCACGGACGCTCCAGTGTGGACGAACGCGCCAACGCAGGCTCCCACGACGACGTCGAGCTCTGGTTCGAGCGCTGGATCTAGCACGGGGTGGACGAACGCGCCGACGGAGGCTCCTACGTCTACGTCTGCTTCTGCTTCTGGATCGAGCACCGGCTCCAGCACGGACGCTCCAGTGTGGACGAACGCGCCAACGCAGGCTCCCACGACGACGTCGAGCTCTGGTTCGAGCGCTGGATCTAGCACGGGGTGGACGAACGCGCCGACGGAGGCTCCTACGTCTACGTCTGCTTCTGCTTCTGGATCGAGCACCGGCTCCAGCACGGACGCTCCAGTGTGGACGAACGCGCCAACGCAGGCTCCCACGACGACGTCGAGCTCTGGTTCGAGCGCTGGATCTAGCACGGGGTGGACGAACGCGCCGACGGAGGCTCCTACGTCTACGTCTGCTTCTGCTTCTGGATCGAGCACCGGCTCCAGCACGGACGCTCCAGTGTGGACGAACGCGCCAACGCAGGCTCCCACGACGACGTCGAGCTCTGGTTCGAGCGCTGGATCTAGCACGGGGTGGACGAACGCGCCGATGGATAGCCCAGTTCCGACTGAGCGTCCAATTGATACCTCTGTGTCAGGTTCAAACTCGAATGCTCCGTTGCCTACGGTAGCTCCCGCGACGTTTACTCCTTCAACTGAAGTGCCTACAGAAACGCCATCAACGATTTCGGCTTCTGGTTCGGGCACTTCAGATGCGCCAACGAATGCCCCAGCACCAACTGAAGCACCTACGCTGGCTCCTCTTCCGACTGAAATTCCAAGAGATACCTCGGTTTCGGGTTCAAACGCGAATGCTCCCGTGAACACCAATGCTCCAACTGAAGCCCCAACAGAAGCCCCTACGATTGCTCCCGCGACGCTATCTCCTTCAACTGAGATGCCCACGGAAACTCCTTCAACGATGTCGTCTTCTGGTTCGGGCCCAACGGATCCAACGAATGCCCCGGTGCCAACTGAAGCACCAACGAATGCTCCAACGCCGACTGGGACTCCTAGGACAGAGATTCCAAGCACTTGGGCACCTGAAACCGAGATGCCTACGCGAACTCCTGCGACGAACGCCCCCGAGACTGTAGCTCCAAAGGCAACATCGACGTCCGGTTCATCTGATGAAACCCCAGAACCGCTACCTACCCTGTTGCCGACTCCCGCGACTCGAGTGCCAGCGACATCGCCGCCTGTGCCAACGACGCCAGTACCAACCCCAGAGCCAACACCCGAGCCAACACCATGGAGTCCCGCTCCGGTGCCTAGTAACCCTACTACGGCCAGTCCAACGCCTTCCGAGTCCTCAGGGTCTGACAGCGCTTCATCGTCGGCAGGCACGGGGTCATCTGGAGCCCCGAGCTCTTCGGAGTCTTCTCAATCATCTGAATCTTCCAACTCCGCAGAGGATGTTACACACAGCCCTCCGCCCGTGACGAGTACTCCGCAAACGCAGGCTCCAACCACTACGCCGACGACGACAGCCCCTCCGTCTGGGTCAAGCTCATCGGCGTCGAATACTGAGGTGACATCTTCGTCGGGATCAGCCACAACTACTTCGACATCAGAGAGTTCGTCAGGTTCGTCAGATACGACCTGGAGTCCTCCTCCGGTGACAAATGCACCACAGCCAACTACTGCTCCGTCAACGACTGCCCCGTCGACCTCCGACTCGACTACGTCTTCTTCTAGTTCAGGTGCAACGGCTTTGCCAGGCTCGTCAGATTCGTCTACACCAGGTACTGACACCGCTTCATCCGCGTCTTCTGGATCGACAACGTCTACAGATGAGAGTACACCAAGTCCTGCCCCAGTGACTAGAGCCCCCGCTGTGACTGCGGACTCAACGGAAGCGTCCGATAGTGGTAACGATATTTCACAAACGGCACAGACATCTGACTCGTCCGCATCCGACTCAACGACGCCTAGCCCGGCTCCGGTGACTCGAACTCCGTCGTCAGGGATGATCATGACGATGCCCCCCTCTGCTGCTTCTTCGGACTCATTGGGGACGGTGATTCCTGCTGATACGTCTGATATCGACAACTCTGCTGCAGAGGCTGTCACGAAGCAGACGGATTCAGGGAGCAGCGACGAGGGCGACAAGAACACGATCAATGGCAACAATATGGTTTTGCTAGGTGATACAGGCTCCACGATCGTGTACACGGACGGGAGTAAGATTACGACGTTCGAGAAGTACAACCGTGGAGACGGCGATCTACAGTCGCTTGAAGATTCTAGTGGATCGTACAGCAACATCGTCGTTGGTGGTGGCAACCGTGCCAATTTACCGCCAGGTGCCTCCATTTCGCTGTCGACTACGTCTCAGGAAGTCCAGAACGCACTGCTGTACGCGAGTTACGCGCTTGGTATTGTATCCGCAGTGCTGTTGATGTTCTTTCACGTGCTCGCTCTCCAGCGTCCACCGTGGCTGGGAGGATCTTCGGACAGTGACAGCCAGGAAGGAGAAAACAGTCGTCCTAACATGGGCTGGTTTACGCCGAATGTGTGGGAGCTTGCTGTTGTGGTTGGCTACATCCAGCACGTCAACTCCATCTCAATGCTGGATCTCACGAAGGCCCCTCAGATCGTGCTGGATTTCACGGACTCGTTCTCGTTCGCGAACATGCACATCTCGTCAGTGACGACCACTGCCGCCTCTGAAGCCTCGCGACGACTGCAGCTGATCATCTTGACGGGCATTGTTGCGTTTGCTGATCGTATCGGCATCGCCGAAGATGAGGCGCTCATGACAGCGTTTTGGTTCTTCTTGGCAGTCGCCGCCGCTGTCATTGTTCTCTTTGCTGTGTCCGCTGGGTGTGCATATTACCGCCACCGAATGTCAGCAGACACGTGGTCGGCGTTCTGGCCCACTGAGCTGCGTAAGAGCTTTGCCATGTGCGTGGTGGGTCTTGGTGTGGCGTTGTGGCTGCTCAGCGTGTTCCCACTTGTGTCTATGTCTTCGTACGAGCTGGTCATGGAGTTGCGGTACCGAGTTGGCATTGGTCTGGCTGTGGCTTTGTTTTCACTGTGGGCTGTCGTGGTTGGCGGGCTCTGCTATGCGTTCGTGAGTGTGCGAGCCATCCCGATGAACGATGCCTTCCGCTTCAAGCACTTCGCAGTGTGGGGACCTCTCTATGGCGATTCGAAGATGACCTTCCGCTACTTCTTCGTAGTGACTGTGGGGTTCCAGATTCTTCTTGGTGTGGTCACTGGCGCTGTGTCCGGCGTCCCAACGCAGTTGGTGGCGCTAATGGTGACGCACCTGTTGTTCGTTGTTGTGGCGTTTATCATCCGCCCGTTTGCGGCTCGTTGGGTGCTCGGTGTGGTGGTGGGCCTTCGTATTGTGGCAATCATCAACTTGCTGGCTAGTTTCGCTTTCCTCACGTCGAGCGAGCTGAGTATGAGCTGGCGCGGGATCGTGGCGCAGGGCTTCGTGGTCTTCAACGCGATCGTGTTCTTCCTCTTCTTCGCGCGCTATGTCGCCATGTTCGTGCTGGTGCTCAAGCGCTGGTCGGGCTTCACGCGCCGTGAGAGCTTTATGCACTCGCAGCAGAGCTTCGAGATGGAGCAGCAGATCGCTGGCTCCAACTCAAACGACCAGACTCCCATATTCTTGACGTACGATGTGCGAGAACATCACCAACTTAACGACGGCGGGAGGTTTATCACTTCGGGAGCAGGGTTTGCACCGTCGCGAGGCCCAGGGTCAGGAGGATACTCGTCTGGATACTCGTCCGGGTTCTCGTCTGACCGATACGCGCCAACGCCTGCGTACTCGTCTGGAAGCTCGTCGGATCGACGATATGCAACGCCAACCGGGTCATCGGGGTACTCCTCAGGGTCGCGTGGCCATGGGCAGTCGCGTGGAGCACCACGATTCTATCAGTAAGAGTCCAAAGACTCCAGTTTTGAAGCTCGCAAGTACCAAATATGTGTGTAGATGTCTGTCAATAGGCTTAGAAAACCATAATCAAAATGGCATTTTGCAAATAAGTTTAAGAATTATCTTGAGCACCAAGCGCGTCAGCAGCACCTCCTTGCTAGTGACCGCCTCATAACAACGTCGCGCGGCTCAATTGTGACATGGCCTCGTCCATGTCTCCATCCCTAGAAGCTTGGGGTTTCATGTCAGGATCATCCTCGTCATCTTCGCCGTCAATAGAGCAGCAATCACTCGAAGAAGCAGGAGCCGGTAAAGACAACGCGTGGTTGCGCAGGAAATGCCGACATACAGCTTGTAACTGAACAGCATTGGCACGTTCAGCAGATTCTGCAATGACTTCGACGTTTCCGATGCGCACTGCGTACTGTAGTGTTCGCTCACAGCGCTGCTTGAGGTGGTCCAGCATGAATTGATCAGCAGCTACAAGTAGCTCCAGTAGAGACTCCAGTTCCATTTCGAGACTCGCATCGAGAGCTTGGGATTGCGCGGCCTCTCTGCGGTAAGCTTCTTCGATCTCATTGAGGCCGTCCGCTGACTGGGGGCACGCTGCTACGCTGTTACTCACAAAGTCCAGTTGATGGTCCGCTTCTTGAGCGCTCGAACACAAAGCGAATGCGTCGTCGTGTGTTTCGATATGCCCGGTGTAGAGATACTCAAGAAGCAGCAGGAAAACCTCGTGCCGCACATCGGGGATAGTGATTTGAGACTCAGTAGCTTCTCGGAAACCAGAAGAAAACATTCCTCGGAAGCGTTCACTCACGGCAGATAGAATGAGCTTGTGTGCGTACACTACGCGTCCTTCCACAAGCTGTTTAAGCAACACCAAGATACAATGATAAGTTGCCTCTATCAAGCAAAAGAAGCAGAACTAACGAGAGAAAGAGACAACTTACAAAGGAAATATCGGCGAACTCCTCGTAGTCAACGTATTGGGCGAGCGCATGACGCAGAAGTTTTGCAGGCGAAGGCAGCGATACCGACGCGCGTGGAGGTGGATCCGTGTCTAACGTGAAGCAGTCGTTGAGATAGTCTGCACCACAGGAGCCTCCAAAAACCACGAGCATGCGGTCCACCACGGTGCACGTATGCCCAGCTCGTCGACCGGGGCCCCTTCCTACCACTAGTAAAGGCTCTTCTCGCTTTGGTGTCTCCACATCCGAGAACTCACACATCTCGTTTGGGTTTGCCGAGTCACAGGAGTCATTTGCGAGTCCTTGTGCCACTATCATGGCCTCTCCGTCGATCTGTGTGCCTTCAAACTCCTCGTCACTGTCCAGATCGTCATCGAACTCGTCCGCAGCATTCTCCGACCAGCTCCCGTCTTGCTGATCATCGTCCTCGTAGATATCCCAGCGCGGCTGCGAACGTGTGCGACTGCGACTGGATCTCACGCTCTGCCTCCACTTCTCTCTCTGCTCGTCCGGGTTCTCGGCTGTGACGACCGCCACCGTCTCCACCCACTGGTGTCTGCTCGGTTCGTACACGTGGAGATCGTCGTAGCACTTGGCCGACGGACCGGAGCCGCCAAACACGAAGAGTCGGTCTCTATGCCGAGCCATCGTCATGCCAGCACGAGGCAGCGGCGGGGCCACGTAGTGCCTCGTGTCGACTCTGAACTCGTCCGCCACGCCCGACCACGTCATGCTCTGTGTGTCCAGCACGTGGATATCATTAAGTCTCTGGCGGCCGTCCCAGCCCCCGAACACGAGCAAGTTGTCCCCGACCAGCGCCGAACTGTGGTTGGCCCGCGGCGCCGGCGCGCGGCCGCGCGTGCGCACGGTGGTCCACGTCATAGAGTCGAGCTGCAATGCGTGTAGGTCGTTCAAATACTCGCGACCGTCGCCGCCGCGGAAGACCAGGATGCTGCGGATGCGAGCTACATAGTCAGCCGTGTGCATATTGCACGGGCCAAGCGCGGTTGCCAGCTCCGGTTGCTCCCAGGTGAGCGTATCTAGATGCAGCACATGCAGGTCGGCTGCAGCTAGCGGGCCACTGCCTAGCCAACCGCCCAGGACGAAGAGCTTGCGCTCAGCCAGCGTCGCAGTGTGGCCATTGCGTCCAGCCGGCGCCCGACCGCGCGTCTCATGCGTCAGCTCGCGCCAGGTCCGGCGGCTCACGTCCAGCAGGTGCAGCGCGTTGTGGTTGCGGCGACCGTCGTAACCACCGAAGACGAGCAGCTCGTGCGACGACACTGCCGTCGCCGTGTGGTTCTTGACGGCCGGGGCGGTCGCATGGCCTCCCGGTCGCAGCGGCTCCCAGCGCAGCACCATGGAAGCCGTGGAAGAAGTGTACCCTTAGTCCGCCATATAAATGACGGTGTTATAAGATACCCTTTTTATAGTGATATATATTTTTTAAATCAAAATATTATATCTGGCAGGACTCCCCAGACTGCATCGTCGTCCTACTACGAAGAGCCGCCATTTCCACTTCCAGCGATCCATCACTAATCGACCGGTCCGATGGTGGTCTTCCACGTGAAGCGGGGCGACCGCAGCGAATTCCTGTTCGAGGCGTCGATCTCCACCAGCAACGACACGCTCATCCGCTCTCTGTGCCGCCTGCAGAACCTGCGGCTGCGGCTGGCGGCGCTGTCGGAAGCGCTGGAAGGGCTCGGGCGGTACGGTGTGGCCAAGCCTCCGCAGGAGCAGGGGATCGACGCGTACCAGGAAGGAGCCGCCGACAGGCAGCGCGGGGAGTTCTACGAGGCAGACCCTCTGGGCCTCCGCACAGGCGAAGGCGTGAGTCCGCAGCTCAAGGGCGTGCTGGCACGCGTGGCCGCCGACGCCAAGTCGATGCTGGACAGCAAGACGCAGGTGGCTCGTCGTATGTGCATTGAGGAGAGCGAGTTGCTGGAGAAGCTGCAGAATATCCGCGGAGCCGTGGCCATGGCCTACCCCATGGGGCTGCCAGCGCACGATCCAGTGAAGCTTATGCTGGACGCCGGAAGCGCTGAAGAAGCTCTGGCCGACTCGTCGGCTGTGCTCGAAGTTGTGCCAGAGGACACCGCGGAGCTCTGGTGGGCTGGCAAACAGTTCTTCCGGGACCAGCACGTGCGCGACCTGGCAGGGAAGAACGAAAAGTCGACGCTTATCGTGAAGCTGCAGAAGAAAGGAGGAGGAGCGCCCAGTCGGGAGCCTGGAGTGAGTGAGGACGAACGCAAAGCGATGATGGCGTTCTACTTTAAGAAACAACAGGAGCTGCAGCAAGCGGCGGAAGATGACGCAGAGGACTATATGACGTCGTCCTGGGCGGACCCCAAGGCACTAAAGAATTCGCTACGTGGAACGAATAACATTCGACCCTTTTGATTAGCTACACAAACCTCGTGGCAACTTCACAATGCACACTTTTATCATACGTACAATTGCGTGAAAAAACAACAACTTTCGTTGCTGTAGATAGATAAGTAAGTAAACACTAGAGGGGGATCTCGTCTTCATCCTGGAGCTTCTCACCAGGATCATTGACCAGGTGAGCGACTACGCGGCACACAACAGTGTCACAAGTGACGTTCACAACCGTGTGCAGTCGATCAACGAACCAGTCGGTGGCAATGATAAAGGCAAAAGCTGCAGGCAGTGCCTCGCTGGGGAACACAGTCTTCCACACAGTCATAATAAGCACGAGGCCTGTGGACGGGACCGGCCCGACGCCGATAGAGCCGATGGCAGACGCCAGCCAAATGGCCAAATAGTCAGCAGGATCAATAGATACACCGCTCACTTGAGCCATGAACACGACAGCAATCGGCGTGCCCACTGCAGCTCCATCCATGCCGATGGTAACGCCCAGTGACAGCACGAACCGGTACAGTCGAGGAGAAACGAGTTTCGTGGCGCCGATGCACTCCATCACAATCGGCAGTGTGGCGGCGGAGGACGCACATGCCAGCGCAAATAGCTGAGCGCGAATCATCTTGGCCATCCAGTCGAACGGGTTAGCGTGGCGGACGAACGTGCGCAGCATCAGAGGATAGAAGACGAGGACGTGCACCCCCAAGCCACAGATGGCGCACAAGCAGTACAGAGCAACGCTGCGTAGGAGCACACGCAGGTCCTCGGAGTCCGCAATTGCTGCTGCCAGCAACGAGCAGATCGCGATGGGCGTGAACTTGATGATCCAACCGATGAGCTCCATCAACACGTCGTACAAGTCGTGGATGACTTCCGTTGTCGTCTGCAGTCTCCCGCGTTGGTTACCACGAGCCAGGATGGCTCCAAAGGCGATGGCAAACATGACGACCGACAGTAACGTTCCCTCAGCGAAAGCAGCCGTGATGTTGTTCGGCACAAGCGCATCGAGTTGCAGTTGGAGCGCTTCGGTGAGCGTCAGGTCCTCCAGCGCTCCATCCGCACGCTCGTACGTGCTGTTGATGTCTCTCTGCAGGAACAGAGCCGTCGCCTTCTTGTAGCTCTCGTATCGTTCGCTAGTGCTGCTATTCAGACTGGCCACGTCGGCTAGAGCCTCATGCTGCTCACAGGCGAGGCTCCCTTCTGCCGTCACCATAACGTAGTAACCGGGCGTTTCCCCGCATTGAAGAGCGATGGGAGCTGCCGACTCGTTCACCCCTTCCTCGTCGGTATCGAACGTCGGACGAAAGAGGATCGCCATGGCCACGCCGATAGCTGCAGCGACGCTCGTGGTGAGCAAATAGCAGGCCAATGTCCGTCCGCCGATGCGTTTAGTGTGTTCGTACAGCGACATGTCCGTCATGCTCACGACGAGACCGGAGAAGACCAGGAGCGGCACGAGACACTCGAGCGCGCGGATGAAGAGACGACCGGGGGTGCCGATCCAGGTCGACGCCTGCCTTGGGAGCCCCACGGAGTTGAAGATGAGTCCGAAGACGATGCCCACGACGACGCCAACCACGACGCCGCGTAGACCCAAGAGCCACTTCTCCCATTTACTGGGCGGGCTCGACGGTTCCTCGTCCGGTTCCGCGCCTGACTCAACGCTGTTGAAGGTGTCGCGACTCGCCACGCTGGATGGAGGCGTCGCCATGCTCTCGTACGAGAGCGACTGCTGCACGGGAGGTCGAGCCGCGACAAAACTCATGATGGAAGGGGAAAGCGAGTGCCACTGGGGGTGGTAAGGCCAATCGAGAAGTGGAGCTAAAACAACGTGCTAGACGTTGGATGGTAGCCAGGTCAAAAAGTGTAGCTAGCAAAGAGCTCATCTTCTAAAAGTGCAGCTACATGTACCACAAATGCACATGTAAAGCAGAAATCCAGTCGAGTTGAAGTGGTTCCTACAAATTGAAGCTGTTTATAGCTTTACCTACAAAATCCATAATCAACTCTAGCTTGGTCTATCCTACAAAAAGGGGAGGAAAAATCTGAGAAACAATTGACAATCGCACGTCCTACGCTGCTCTTCACCATGAGCGACTCTGCGCCGCGAGAGAAGAAGAAGAAGAAGGCGCCAAAGGGAAATGATAAGAACAAGGACAAGAACACGCCCGCGGCTGCTGTAGAGGAGGACGCGCCGTCGCGCAGCCGTCGCGTGGACAGCGACGCCATGCGCAGCAGCCTCAGCAGCAGCTTCTCGGACGAGTCCAGCGTGCTCTCGTCCCCGTCGCAGCGCCAGCACACGCGTCCGCGCTTCGACTCGAAGGCTTCGTGGGCGGATTCCACGCGCTTCGACATGGGACGCGCAGACTCGCGCGCGTCCGAGATGTCGGCCAGGGACTTGCGCCTGACGGGGCTCGGAGGACGAGCTTCTACCAGCCACAACAGATCCAGGTCGGACTCGAGGGCTTCGAGGCTCTCGCGTACCAGTAGCCGCTCGAGTATGAGCGGCACGAGAGGCAGACAGTCGTCCTTCGTTTCCAACTTCGGAGTCACAAAGGGCAAGAAGCGCAAAGACAGCAACGCGTTGTCGACTATTACGGAGAACTGGAACTTGGCGGACGATCAATTTGGAAGCCCTTTCTCGGAGTTTGACGCTCAAGGTGAGAGGAGCTGGAAGATATTGCTTTTATCAATGCCGAGCTGATGAAATTGTTACTTTGGTGGGTAGAGCAACCGATCCGAGAGGAATTACAGCGAGGCTTGGCCATCATTAACGACCACACGGTGAGGAAGTCTAAGGAGAGCGAGTCTTTAGTACGGCTGGTTGCTGACGAAGAGGGCTTGATATGTTCTAGACGAAGCTGAAGGAGATTGAAGACGCCATTACGGCGGCCATGTCGGAAGTGTGGGGATACTGGGTACGCGGGCGTGGTCGGGGTTCTTTTGTTACGTTGGTGAAGCTAATTGTGGTGATACATTATTGCAGGCGGACCCTATTCAGCTGTATCTTCACCCGGCGGAACGCGTGGACGTCCAGGATCTGATCAAAACGGACAACGAGCTGTTCAACAAGGTGCTGACGGTATTTTCCGTCTTGTGTGATGAGATCTCCGAGCTCAAGGTGACGGTGGAAGACAATTTCTACCCGGCACTCATCATGTTCGGCCAGGCGCGCCATGGAGAGGAAGGGGAGGTGAAAGGTGGCGAGGACGAGGTGCACATCGGACGCATGCTGGCCTTCTTCCAAGATATCTCCAACTTTGTGGACCGATGCAACGCCATCACGATCAACATGATCCACCAGCTTGCGAGCCTGTACCAGAGCTTCCAGAAGCTGTGGAAGTCGACGTTCAAGCTCGTACACCTCCACCCGGTTTTTGACGCGCTGGCAAGCTTGCTTGAAGTCATGATCACTATCGACGCCATCGTCATCGACAACCCGAACATCATCACGTCCTGGGACAAGTACAAGCGCATGATGCAGTACGTGCGCTCGGACCCACCGCGCTATAACGTCACAGTGGAGAAGGTGAAGCAGTTTGAGCGGCTGCTGGTCAGTCTGGACCAGACTATCATGAGCGCGCAGGTGTTCCAGAGCTGCATCGAGCAAGACTTCGAGGTGTTTTCTGGCGGGGACGTTGCGGAAGACGGAGAAGAAGAAGACGGAAGTGACAGCGAGAGAGGCGGAAGACTTGCAAGCAGCAGTGGAGGAGAGTCCAGGATCGACATCCGCACGAATCGAGTGTTCCTGGAGGAGTTTGTGCACTGTATTAGTGCCCGTTTGAGTATCGCCGAGGGTGCAATTACGTCAGCTACGGAGACGTTCGAACGAAATGACTTGATCGGTACAGCAGGGTTGTACGTGCTGCTTCGCCGGCTTCAACCGTCCAATGTCCCAGCAGACCCTGCGCTTTACAAGCGCTTGTGGGAAATGCAAACCAAGGCCCCGTGTGTGACCCTTTGCGGCAAGATCATGTGGCACATGCCGGACTTTTTGCTCAAGTACTCGCCCATGACGTCCAAGAAGCTGCATCCGACTGACATCGTGCAGTTCCGTCGCGAGTACTTGCACTCTCTGGACGATGCCTTCCCAGCCGATGTAACGACTGCCAAGCTGGAGTTGAGTGCGTGGTTAGTGCGCATGGAATCCTTCTTCCAGCCAACCACTCGTGGCATGGGAGATGCCTCTCGTACGTTGAGCATTCGTGGCAACTTGATCCTCAAGGGACTGATTCTTGCCAAGCGAGTGCAGACGATGATGCACACCCTCGTGAACCTGCACCTGTCCCTTCAAATTCCGATGCCAAAGCGCGTTGTTCGCCCCCTGTATACGTGCATTGAAATTTTGAAGGCCGTGGAGTTCATGTTCGCTCGAAAGAACCCGATCCTGGCCGAGTCGTCGTCCCACTTGCTGCGTCAGGTGGCCCACTCGTTGTTCTCGTTCTTCCGCCCGTTGAAAGCGCACCTGGAAGCCAGCAAGAAGTTTGATGACACGAAACTCGATGTTTTGGCGGCTGTGACAGTGCTGGAAGACATTCTGAACTCTGGAGAATCCTTTTCGTACACGCGGATCACTGTTCTTGACCTCGCAGCCCAGATCGCCATGATATCGCCGGATAACGGCAGCGCTGCCAGTGAAAAGGGCAGCGACATGGACACCACGGTGCCAATGGGTCTTAAGGATGCTGGGGAGCCTGTGAGGCTCATCTGGAAACTGCGACTTCTTAGCGATTTCCAACGCAAGATTCGGAGTGCGTGTGACTGCTCGTTCTTTTACTGGAGCCGCGAATTGCTTCACCCGTTCTTAGCGGATCTCTACAGCCAACCGGAGCAGGCGAATCGTATCCAGTACGTTGTCGGTGGCTTCCTTGACGCGATTAAATTGCTTCGTGGCGCACAGCACGAGACAGACAATGAGCTGTACGTGAACGCTTACGCCGAATTCATTGAGTCGGTCTTGGAGGAGGAAGTTGTAGAGAATTTGTGCAAGGACGTGGAGAACGATCTCCGTTTGCACGTTCACTCGGTCCATCTGGATCACTTGGACGCGCCCAACCCCAAAAGCGCGGACTTCAAGGTGCTCCATTACTATTTAGACCTGCGACCCATCCGTCTTCACGGGAAGACGCTAGACCTGCGCCAGCACGTCACACATTACCTGGAGAGCACGTTTTACAACTTAACTACCGTCGCGCTCCACGACTGGAAAACGTACGGCGAGATGCGCAACTTGGCCAATGACAAGTACGGCTTGAGTCTTGCGGATAACCACCTGCCGATGGGGTCGCTGGACCAGGGACTGGATATCCTTCAGATCATGCGCAACATCCAGATTTTTGTGGCTCGGTACAACTACAACTTGAACCAGCAGTTCTTCCTGGAGCGCCGCAGTGACAAGGGCTCACGCCACCTGAACTCGATCAACATCCACTCGATCGCGAGCTCCATCCGCACACACGGCATGGGAATCATGAACACAACTGTGAACTTCACGTACCAGTTCCTGACCAAGAAGTTCGACATCTTTTCGCAGTTTCTCTTCGACGAGTACATCAAGAGTTACCTGCAGCGTGAAAAGCGCTGGTACAAGAAGCACCGCGACGACAAGGAAGTGGACAACAAGTATCCTTTCGATCGTGCGTTCCAGTTCAACAAGGATATCCGCAAGTTGGGCGTCTCGGACTCGGGCAAAACGTTTTTAGACCAATTCCGTATGCTGATTACGGAAATCGGCAATGCTCTCGGGTACGTGCGCATGGTTCGCTCGGCGGGTATGAATTACTGCAGCAACGCTATCAAGTTCGTGCCAGACTTAAACCACACACACTTCAAGTTCGAAGCTTACGCTGGAGAGGGCGTCGCGGAGGAAAAGAACGAAGAGACGGGCGAGGTGCTTCAAGATGAGATCGCAGGCGCCAAGCTGTCACGCGAGACGGTCGTAGCAGCTCGCAACTTGGACTCCGTCATCTCGACACTGGCTAAGAAC
Organism: Phytophthora multivora; assembly: GCA_001314345.1. Taxonomy (NCBI): domain Eukaryota; phylum Oomycota; class Peronosporomycetes; order Peronosporales; family Peronosporaceae; genus Phytophthora; species Phytophthora multivora. The sequence goes on along the minus strand of LGSM01000197.1, from coordinate 30,295 downwards.
TTCTCGGAAAACAACGACTATTTCAAGGTGCTGGTGAAGGTTTTCCAGGACGTCACTGCGAGCGACGAACAGAAGCACCTGGTCAACTTCTACGCAATTATTCCAGCGCTAACGATCAACTATGTCGAGACGACAGTACAGGCCAAGGACCTGATGTACAAGAACACTCGTCGCCGTGAGTCGTACTTCTCGGATGATGGTTTCGCGATCGGTCTTGCGTATATCCTGGCCATTCTGGACCAGGGGGAGGTGAGATTTTCCGTATTTCTGCAGTTTTCCTTCATTGTACTGATAACGTTCTTTTTGTTGCAGCAATTTGACGCGCTGCACTGGTTCGAAGAGGTTGTGAGGAAGTACAAGGCCGAGGAAGAGGCGTACAACGAGAAGCAGGCGGAGCGTGAAGCGCGCAAGCAGGAACAGGCGGCCAAGAAGCAGAAGGAGACCACGGCCGAGCTCATTGATGACGAGGAAGAGGTGCATACGCTGCAGCTGACTGCCAAACGCATTGAGCTGAACCGCCGCGAGTTCGACCTGCTCGATTGGTCTCTCAACGGCGCACGCATTTTCTTCAAGGACTAGAGTCGCTCGTTAACCGTTGTGGATGTGAGCTAGGTCGACTGAAGACAGCCACGTCACGAATATCATTCTGTGAGCCTTACGTGATCGAGTATCGTTGTCTGACGTAAGCTGAGTAAGTTCTTGTGGCATTGACGATCCTGTGCGTCAACTTGCTCCTTCCACAGATGTTGACCATGTCGCTCTGAAACATGTCGGACGCGGGCGATCGTAAACTTGAGCGCTGCTAATCATTCCCTGGTGCAGGTAAGGAGGTCGCGTTATTCTTGGCTGGTCACTTTACGAACTGCCGCTTTGGTACATTCCCAAACAAGGAAGGGAAGTTTAACACGAAACGTACAATGGGGAGGCAGCAAAAGCGCCGCAAGTGTACATATGCAGTGCGCCGGGTACGATGAGGCAGGGGTTGCTACAGATAATAAGCTTTTTTGATCTAAGCACTAACATTTTACTTGCTGTCGAATTGCAGGAGAAAGCGCTAGAACTTCGTGACGAGGCCCGACGACTGGAGTCGCAAGTGGCAGTTCTGAAACGTCGATCGGCGGGGCCAGGCAAAGAGGAATTAGAAGTGGATGCTTTACGGAAGCAAGCAGAAGAGGAGAACGCGGAGATGAGGGAAAGCATTCGGACCCAGCAGCTTCACGTTGCTAAGATGCAGTCTGCCATCAGCCAATGCCTGGTTCGTGCGCAATGGCAGCGTATTATTTCTTACAAGTAGTACTATCGTTTAACTTTCACCTCGTTGCTACAGCGGTCCCAGCAGTCCCACCCACTCTACACTCGGATTTGCCTCCCTAAAGACTGGAATGGGCGTCGAGCGAAACTGATCTCGATACGAGATACGAAGTTAAACAACGCCTACAACTTTATCATGGACCCCAAACGGTACGTCAAGACTGACAAGACAACGTACTCGGACGAACTATTTGAATCCGAGGAAGGAGATTTCTGTGGCGTCCGCTTCGAGACCGTGCAGTTTCCAGGCGTCAAGTCACTCCAGCAGGTCTACGATGCAGCTGTCTATTACCTCACCAACATGGAGATCAGCATCACGGAACGTCTGGGTCACGTCACGGTGAGGGACGACTACGAAACGATCGACGGCTGCGTGTACAATGCCCGCGTGCTGTCGACGGTCCACGACAACGTCACAATGGAGACGAGTTCGCTGTTGTTTCCGAAGTTTGATCCAGATGGGAAGTATGGCATCGTAGTTCTCGATTCTATTGACGAGGACGAGCTGTATCCGTACAACCCAGCCAAACGCGTACGGAAAGATGTGTCGGCTACTGCAATTTTTACGGAAGAAAGAAAACCAGCGGTGAACGGGGTAGAAGGAGAACTCGTCGTCACAATGAGGGGATCAGCCTTCTTGAAGATTCACCGTCCTCAGTTCTCAATCCCAGATAGTACGCAGCAAGAACTGGCCTCCGGAATAATGGCATGGGGGGATGTCATGGTCAAGTCAATACGTAGTTTTGTGTATGGTGCTTGCTAAGGTGTGGCAACCACCCGCACTGAATGAAATATGCCTATCAAAGACCCATACACTGTATATGATACAGTACGTGTTCACTATATCTGGTCCAGCCCCGATGGTTGAACTATTACCAACGTCATCGTGACCAAGCCTGTAGGCCAACCGTTTCCAAAACAGCAGTCAATTTTCTTGCACGTTGTAAGATTTGCGATGTGCGTCAACTTTGGAAAGGCTTGGTTGTTGACCACGCGGTAAGCAACTGGAACCTCAACGTAAACTCCACAATAAATAATCATGTAGTGAAGGGTGGCTTACCACTTCACAATTCTCCACTTCTCCATTGTACCTTGCACAGTTGGAATGGTGTTCATCTGCCAGAGCAGCTTTGGCCAACTTCTCCACGAAGCGCACGATGTCTCACAACATGCCAAACCACTCGACCACACGAAGCCAAAGCGACGCAAATGCACCTACACAGCACGAAGAGTACGATACAGACAACTACGTGTACGTTCTTTTGTTTGTTCACTGTAAACTGTTTTGCAACGTCACAGGAGGAAGCAAAGACACTCCGACAGCAAATCCTCGTGCTTGAGTCAGAAATTGCAGTGCGTGCACGCCGGGCTCAACAGGGTTCAGCGGTGGGTCAATTGATGGCACAAGCTGAGACAGAGAATTTCCAGCTGATCGAAGCTGGTAGGGCGCAACATGTGCGCGTTGCTAAACTGCATTCATGCCTGATTCAATGTCTGGTAAGTGCTTTCTCTTCTACGAACTTAAAAACGCCGAAGCCAATCTCGATAAAAATTGGTTGCAGGGGACCCAGCAATCTCATCCGCTCTACACTCGGATTTACCTACCAAAAGATTGGGATTTGCGCCAAGCGAAGCTCTTATCAATTCGAGAGGAAAAGCTTCGCAACGCTTACAACTTCGTGATGGAACCCAGGCATTATACAGATCCATCGAAAGCGCAGTACTCAGACACACGCTTCGAGACGCCAGAAGGAGATTTTTGTGGCGTCCGCTTCGAGGCCGTGCAGTTTCCAGGCGTCAAGTCACTCCAGCAGGTCTACGATGCAGCTGTCTATTACCTCACCAACATGGAGATCAGCATCACGGAACGTCTGGGTCACGTCACGGTGAGGGACGACTACGAAACGATCGACGGCTGCGTGTACAATGCCCGCGTGCTGTCGACGGTCCACGACAACGTCACAATGGAGACGAGTTCGCTGTTGTTTCCGAAGTTTGATCCAGATGGGAAGTATGGCATCGTAGTTCTCGATTCTATTGACGAGGACGAGCTGTATCCGTACAACCCAGCCAAACGGGTGCGGAAAGACATATCAGCATGTGCTCTATTTACCATCAACAGCGACGTAAAAGGTGAGCTGGTCGTGACAATGCGCCGTGCTGCATTTCTGAAGATCCACAGACCGAATTTCTCTCTCTCTGAGGATGCACTGCAAGAGCTGGCGACGGGTATTATGGCATGGGGAGATGTCATGCTGAAGACCGTGCGTAGTATTGTGTATGGGCGCGGGTGATTTTAACGCAAACAAGAAGCTTTGCTGAGTCGTGCGTGTATATCGATGTCGGATTAAGATGGACATCGGACTGGCAACAAAATCTACGGTTCCTAATGGCAAATATGAACACAGTGTTGATTTCGAGGCGAAAAGGGCTTGATAAAGTGTTCATCACACACACGAACCTGGTGAAATAGAGTGTTAAACACTAGCTTGTACTGTAGTAGTTCGTTTGATTGAGCCCATGATTCTGCTGAACAAGCCTGAAAAAAAACAAATACAATAATTCAACTAAGCTTGATTTTGATGCTTCGTAGTAGAGACACCAACATACCTCCACAGTAACTCTAATTGCTTGTCCGTCACCGCATTCTGGACGAGGAGCTTCAGTTCCTCCAAACTAAAGACAGATTACTTTTCAGTTTAGCCTCTCTGTTATCTTGCTTCTCGAATAGTTGATAGATCAACTTACCTCTTGGAGAACAGATCGTCCACGCAGATTTTCTGTAGCAGCGACTGTGCTGCATAATGGTTAACAACTTTCGTCGAGACGAGAAACCGTTCGAGTTGTGACTCTTCTTCTAGTAAGAACGGGCGTTCAAACCACAAGCGAGGCAGAATGCGGTAATCGTTCAGCGCGACTTCAGCGCATTCATCCACGATCGCACGCACAAAGCGGCCAGTTTCCTCATTCGAGAAGCTAACGGCGCAGAACAAAAGCGTATAAATGTGAGAGTTGAAGGGAGAGTTTACAAACCATTTTCTACCTGGTAAGCACTTTAATCCCAATCCGAAATTGCACTAAAGCAGCAAGAAACAGATTCAACAGTCCTTCCGTCTTGGCTGAGATTGGGTTGCTTAAAGCTTTAGTGCGGATACTGTTAGTATATAAGTCCACCTGAAAGTAGTAACGAAAATCTACATGTACTTACCTATAACAATCCAGCATTTTTGTTGCTGCACTTGCAAGTGAGCTAAACTGAAAATGAATCTTCGCATACTCTCTTCCCCTGGTTCAAAAGAAACCAAATGCAATTAGAAGAATGGCATATCCGTAATTCGAATCTCACCTTGGAATGTGTCTTCGTTTACTATACAAATGCTGTTCCTCTCGTCAACCAACATATCGATTGGAGGTGGCAGATCCCGTTCAATAAAGAATATGTGCTGTTCAGTGCACAGTTCATCGAGAAGTTCATCCTGGATCCAGAAGGTATAAGAAAATTGTCACGTTGACGAATATTCACAGCCCACACTGACATTCTTACCTTCTCCAGGAATGCGATCGAGCACATCGCACGCACAGAAACGATCTCCTTTGTTGTCGGTAAAACTCGTTGTTTTTTGAAAGGCAGTTGAAGCATCGAGTTCTCTTCAACAACACTTGATTCTGGGCACTCGATCACTTCACCCGAAAACACCGCACGTCCATCGATCGTTTGATTGAGTGTGCAGAGATCTTTCAAGTTTGAAGAACCCAATGCGAGTTTGTATTTGATGCTGGAATGGATTCGTGTCAAAATTTCTGACATCATCTCGCCCTTTTGAGCTCCAGTCATGCCTATAGACAGAATGCTACGCCACAAAGTCTCATCAAATTAGCCGCCTTAACTAACGAGCACCGCTTAAAAATGCACTCTTACCGCAATGAATGCAACCAAACAGCCTCACGAAGGCTGGTGCAAACCTCGATTATCTCGACGCTTGAAAATGCTGACGGATTAAGGCTCATCTGTTTCACTTTCGGTATCTGCTGGTGAATTATTGCTTGTAGTGTCTCCAAGTTGACACCGTCGAAAGCATGCGCAAAAGATGCTCCATCCACCTTAAGCAATTTCTTCCTCATCAAATCCCACATAGCCGGCCGCGCAAGCTGTTGTAAAGGCTGGCTATCCTTCAAGCGCTCTCCTTTTTTAACACCAGACTCGTTGTCCTCTTTCGGTGGTTCGCTCCAAGCGCACTTCAGAAACTTGTCGCTTAAAAAGTAGTCGGTGCTAAGAGGTTTGTCCTCAGCAACCACCTTCAGCTTTGCAGTAGCTGTCTGTGGTTGGTCGGGTAGCATAGCAATGCCTTGGTCATCACTATGAATCTTCGTATTCAATAAAGACTTTCGCCGGTCGAGTGGGGAATTTAAACGTAGCTTCAACACTTCTGTCGTCTCCGGCAAAGTGTTGCTACTCTGCACTGTGGGAGATGTTGGAGTTAGCTGAGGTGTCAACGTCGGCAGCTTATCAGCAACCAAGCCTGCGACCCTTTCAGCTGTAATCTTAAGGTTCCACACACTTGGAGTATTCATCGATGCCCGCGTCAAGGACACATCAGATCGTCGAAGGCAGCGTAAATTTCTGTCTGCAAGAGATACAAATTTCGCTGGAGCATCTGCGAGTTCAGCCTCGTCGTCTCGCACGAGATCAGAGGGGAGCAAAAGTTGCTGAAACTCACCACCGCATCCGGTTAAGGATTCAGGGAGCTGGATATCGTAAATCGATCTCACCCAACCATCCCCAAAGACGTTTGGCACGGTAGTGTCTTTCTTAAACATCATCAGTTGGGCATTCGCTCTGACCATCTTTTTCAAAAGATTGCAGGAATCGTCATAAAGAAAGCGTTCGCCAGACCGGAACAGCTCAGTCCAACTGCACTGCATCCGAAACAATCCAGCCACTGGGGCTAACTTCATTTCTTCACCTGCTTCCTTTACGACCTTGTCCTCGATAATTTCGCTTGGTGCTTCCCAACAAGACCACAAGCTCGGTACGCTTGGAAGAGGAGCCTCTTCTACAGCTTCCAATATATGTCGAAGCCGTTCTTTGCCATCTTGCTTGATTTTGGAGTATCCAAGTGTAGAAACATCAGCAGAAATATCGGGGAGCTCCAATGTGTTTAAGTCAGCCCGATTGTCCTGTTCTTCTGAGGACTGTTGTGCTCCAGTTGTGTTCGGAAATCTCTGGCAATTTGCTGGTGCTAATGTTGACACGTTATCATTTAAGTCCACGCTTGTAGGAGCCTTGTGTTCCTTCGGACAGGCGTTTCCCTCGAGCTTCATATCCGAATCAACCTCCAGCCTTGTGAAGACGATGATTTTGCTGGCGCTGACCGAGCTTCCCAACGTGCACGCGTGAGTTGTAGAGGCGGGGGAGAATATAGAAGGCTGCATCGGCTTGCGGCGTGCCCTTCCGCGCGCTTGGTCCACGTCGTAGGCCACAATGCAGAATGTTGGTTCATAAGTTGAAGTTGCCGTCGTATAATTGGTCACAAATTTGGAAAATATGTACTTCGAAGTACACAAATCTGACTAAAAAGATAATCCTAGTTGAAAATGGCGATTGGAGACGGAATCATGCTGCTAGGCTCGGAGCTTGGCTTCGGCATGAACGCGTTTGTGGGTGGCCTTGTGGGGCTCCACATGCTGGCACTGGTGTGTATTATAGTGACAGCACTTGCCACGTTCTGCTGCACACTTCTAACTCGTTTCAATGCAGTTCTATTGGCTCGTCAAGTTCCTGCAAGAAAGCTCCAAGACTGCCAAACACGCCTCGATCAAGAAGCACCAGTGAGGCTCAGCTTAGGAATTCGATGAGAGAAATGCACGACAGAGCTTTGCATTGGTGTAAGTTTCTTGCGCGACCAAACGAGATCTAATACAGAGAACTCCCCCGTTCAACGTTTTTTTTTATATCTGACTGACGGCAGTACCTGCTATCGGATACGCTAACGAATTACGGAGATCGACGCCCTTGCATTTTCATCTCCTGCATCGCTTGGAACCGGCCTGTGTAGTATCCAGACTGATACCATGCCATGAGCATATTCGCGAGACTGTCGTTTGAGTCTTCTGCACTGGGCATTGATCTTGGAAATGCAGCTGTAGCGTCAGGTACACCGGGGAATGGCATTGGCATGGATGGAATGGGCGGTGGTGGTGGATAGGACGGCGACTGCGCTGGAAATGCAGGCGTTTGGGCACCTGGTCCATACATTTGTTGCGGTGCCGCACCAGAATACGTAGCCTGAAACTGAGCTTGGAGTTGGGCATAGGCTTGGGCGTACGCCGCCTGGTACATATCACTTGATGTGTGCTGTTGTGGCTGCTGCGCCTGGTACGCAAACGAATTGAATCCCTTTGCATATCCCGTGTTAGCCGCAGTGTTCGGCTGTCCATATATCCCTTCGCCCGCCGTAGCATGCCCATAATCGTTCTGCTGGTCTTCGTCTTCGTTCTCCTCCTCAATAGACACGCTTCTAGGACCTTTCTTGCCGTTCGAGTGAGACGCTGTCTTGTGCTTCCTGCGAACACACAAAGAATACCACGTCAATCCAGTTCGATATCTGAGTTTACAGCAGACGCTGGCCACCTTCCAGTTGACGTAGCTGCTGTGGATTTCTTCGACTGCTGGTCCGTCAGTGCCTCCTCGAAAGCCTACATTCAGTGAACAGTACATGACAACCAGCAATTCCATGAGACAACGGCGATCGACAAATGCAATAGCTTCGACTTAGCCACTGAGTCTCAGCGCGTACCCGCACGATGGCCATATCGTCCCATTGCTCCTCGGAGCCCTGAACACTGCTGCCGCTCTATAGAGGGACGATAGCAAAACGTTTCAGAATTAAGTGACGCGATATGCTACAGCATGGGATGCACGGAGCTAGCAGTGCAAGCTCCAAGCAGCGGCAGGCTCTGTTACCATTGCTGTGGTGATGGTGTCACTTTGCTTGATGTAATGCTCGCTGCGGAAAACAGATAATTCAACCCATATCGGTTTGTGATGGAGTGGCGCACAAATGGATTTTTTGTGTCGACTCTATTTGACTCCCGTAAATCAAATGCAGATGTGAAGTGGATGCATCTTCCCGAGCGCACAAGACTTCACAAGCCATGGCCTTCGCAATACAGGTGTCCCCGCCTAATGTACGAATGCGAAGCTCGCATTAGCGCAGCTACCGCTAATTTAGCGGTGGTGATTACAGTGTGTGATTCGAATTGTACCCGTTTGCCAAGCGGCTTGCCCTTCGCTTTTCGAAAATAAGGCTGATATCGCTGGTGACCACACTGCCACTCTTTGAGCCATTACTGCAACGGGACGCGTGGGTCCAGTAAATCGACTGCAATAGCAACGGACGGTTTGCACTCGTCTCGCGTCCCGTTTCGCACTGCACCCGAAGTGGTTTCACCTGCGGAACCTTGCGGCAAAGCAAGGTTTGGCCCTGAATTCGGACCTTGACAGAAACAAGGCCAAGTTGCCTGCCATTGCCTGCATTAGCCATGGCATGCAATGCCTACGAAACTCGGTCTCCGCAGAGGGTGTCATTATGGCCAGACTGCTTCAGGCAGTGCTTGGGGGCTCGCTCAGCTGAGCTAAACTTTAGCCTAAAGTACGTTCACTAAGTCAGAGCCTCGGACCAAATTAGACTCACGGTAAGTATCGGTGCAAATTTTCGTTGGCTGCTCCCAACGTCCTAGGGCTAGGTGGAAAGTCACTTGATTCTACTATGGGTGACGCTTTGGGTTCATTTTCTGGCACTGGCGAGAGTCAGTCGGAAAAAGGTTCAGGCGGAGCAGCAGGCGCCGCCATTTACATTCCGACGCCACAGGAGGCAACGCAGCTTGAGCATGCGCCCCGCCGGCCGAGGGAGCTTCCTCGTCGCTGCGGCGATGATGGCGGCCGCCGCGCAAATGGACAGATATGCGGCCGACGCTCAAGAAATAACAGTCAATTGCTCGTCGTCGAATGCGGTTTTACGTTTGTGGGACGGCGGAAACAATACTTGCGGAGACAGCACCAACCTTGAAAGCTTGGATTCGAACGTCCAAGTGATTGTTTCAGTCGAGACAATGGAGCTGCAGCTAGGGGGAGCACAAAATCTAGTTGATCTGTGAGTACTTATGCGACCACAGAGAGAATAATGGCAAGTATACTGACGAAATTTGGACGTGCAGGACCATAAAAGGATCGAACCAGAAGCGCTCGGTAACGTTCCGCGATCCTCTAGATGTCGCTGTGCTAGTTAAACTGACCAACTTGTAAGTAAGCTGAACTAAGGGCTCGTGCTTGTTGTTGCAACTAACACCGATCATTCTGGTGCTGTCTTAGGACGTTCGACAACGTGATACTTGGAGAGAATAGGACCGAGATAAAACTTCCGAACACCCTAACCGAACTGTAAGTTTGCTGGTTATGTTACGAGCCGTTATACGTTTACAGAATGTCCTCATGGTATGCTCCTTTTGGCACATGTGGACAGGCACGTCGTTAATTCGGAAGCGGAAGACTTGTCACTTTCAGATGATACCGATACCGATACCAGCGCGCTGGAGACAATGTAAGCCTTTTGTTCAGTTCGGGTATCCTAGAGAGGAGCCTCACTTTTTTTTCTATTTGACAGTGATTTATCCGGAACTTCCTTCAACACGATCCCCAGCATTCTCTACGAGCGCAATTATACCGGGGCAACCTTGTAAGATGCCTAATGTTTTGCTTCCGCATAACTTGAACGAGCTAACTGGTGTGAATTGCCCCCGTTAAAATGCAGCATTGTGGACTTATCGGCACTCACAAATGCGAGACTGACTAAACTCCAATATGACAATATGGCCGCCAATGTTGGAAGCGATAAGCTAGAAGGGGCGTGTGAAAAAAAAGAAGTCCTGGGTGATAGAGTTATGGTATTATGCGGTTCAGGCAGTGCATCTTCGAGCAGTACTGCCAGTTCTAGCATGAACTCCACCGACGTTGGAAGCAATGCCAATGATGCCAGTGGTTCGAGCTCAGAAGACGCAGGCGACAGTAGCAGTGGGGTTTCCACCGGGGTTCTCGTGGTGATTATCGTGCTGGTCATCGTGATCGCGGCGGTTCTAGCGTTCTTCATTCTTCGGATGTACATGAGGCGCAAGGCTGCAAACGCCAGTGCTAACAACAACGAGGCTACTGCAACACTAATGAGCAAGGGCGACGCGTCCGCCGACAAGGGTTCGTTTATCTCAAACGACGAATTTTTGCGGAATTTTCGACTGCCTCAGAGTGATGTGGCTCTTGTGAAGTCACTAGGCACTGGTCGCTTGTGGATGGGCGAGTACAATGGCAACAAGGTTGTGGTGAAGCGTGTTGAGTCTGAGGTAACTGACTCGTACGTGACGAAGGCGCTGATGGCTCAAGCGCGAACGTTCGCTACGATTTCGCACCCGAACATCACGAGTCTGGTGGGTGTTACGTGGCTGGCAGGTACAGATTTCGCTGTGGTCACCGAATTCATGGACAAGGGCAACCTAAAGTCAGTTCTTGCGAACTCCGACGTGGATTTGGACATTACGACGAAATTACAGATGTGCTATGATGTAGCGCTGGGGCTCGCATATTTGCACGAAACTGAGCAAAACTTGTGTGCGAAACAGTTGTCCAGCCGAAAGGTACTGGTGAACAAGGCCATGAACTGCAAACTTAGCTTATTCGAGTGCGTTCCAAGCTCTGCGAAGCTAGGAGGCCCGAGTGGTACTGCTACGTATTCCTATGGAATGGGCGAAGTCGCATGGCTGCCTCCTGAGGTGATCAGGCGGTCATCCCCAATGGACGCTCGGAAAAACAACATTTACGCTTTCGGCGTCCTAGTCAGCGAGATTTTTACACGGGTGACACCGTACCAGTCGCTGGTTGAGAATCTAGGCAACACGATGTCAGACGTGGAGCTCGTCAAGCGTGTCCGGCGTGAGGAGCAGCTGGCACCACACGAGAACCGACAAGAATTTTTAGCGGCACCGGTGAGCGTGCAGCGAATGGTCGAGAAATGCCTCTCGTACGCACCTATGAGTCGACCAACAGCCAAAGACCTTGTGGAAATTTTGCACCACGCAAAGGAAGAACTAGCGACGAACAGCATCTGAAGAGGGGAAGAGCCCACCTCCAGGGATAGCGAGCGGGGGAATTTGACGACAACCGCCGTTCGCGCGGGCTCCCCCGAGAACGAGTCGCCGTCTTTTTTCGTTTTAGGCGCCGACGCTCCGCTGCATACCGACCAGGCGGAGCTTGAGGCCTTGAAGTGAATGTATTTTGTATTTTTTTACTCGAAGGAGCACTCACTAATAAGCTGACTGTCGGTTGTTATTTCTTCTCTCCCAATTCTTGCATTCGTCTTTTGAAGCTCGAACATGTAGGTATCCTGCAGCAACACACGCAGCATTTGCACATTCAAAAGAGTAAGACTACAGGCGCTCCGCTCCTATGATAGCTCACTGCCAGCCATAGCCTTGGGAGTTCGATCCGGTTGACGTATTCGCCATTGATCCCACCACGCCGCCGCTATTCCAACGTCACGTTCTGCCTTCGTTGCCAGCAGAATTCGTTTTATTTGTTCTGAATGGGCCTGGTCTACTGCAGTTAGACCTTTGGAGTCCTTCAACTGTGGGTCTGCACCACTACGTAGCAGCAGCCACACCACAGCGGACTTGCCCATGAATGCCGCCGTGTGGAGTGCTGTAGAGCCATCTCGCTGGGTGGTGGCGTTCGGATTCGACCCCGCAGCCAGGAGCAGCTGAACAACTGCAGCGTGGCCCTTTTCAGACGCGAGATGCAGAGCGGTTGATCCATCCGCTGACCGAACTTCCAGGTTCACGCGCTTCTTGACTAAGTGCCGCACCACGTCTGCATATCCATTGAAAGCAGCCACCAGGAGTGCCGTAAAACCACTTCGCGTTATACAGGCTTCAGGGTCAGCACTTTTCATGAGGAGAACCTGCACGACATCTGCGTGACAACCCATGGTAGCCAGCAACAACGGTGTGAATCCGCTTGGAGTGACGGCATTAACGCAGGCGCCTTCTACCAGTAGGCACCGCACCATTTCCACGTTTCCAGCCTGAGCAGCCCAGCACAGTGAAGTAAAGTTGTTTCCTTCCGACCGCACTTCGATGTCAGCGTTTTGGCCCAGTATTCTTTGCACACTGGTCAAGTCATTGCGTTGAACTGCAGCCAGCAAATCTGTATCGTTGGGCGAGAGAGGTGGAACGCACAAGTAACTCGAATACGGCGGCGGGGGCCCTGAACAGCTCCAATTGCTGCGAATGCTACTTGTCAAATCGTCCATGGAATAGTCAGGTTGGCCCACTACTTGCACATGGGACTCCGTAGTCACACCGAGTCTCAATTCAGTCTCACCCTCGTCGTGAACAGCTGAAATTTTGTCCGCACTCTTCGTTTCAATTGCTTCTCCCAGTATTGCAATGCTTTCGTTGTCTCCTCTTCTGTTGATACTGCTCTTTGAGCTCAAACAACTTTCACTGGTGGTCGGCTCTGAAATCGGCTCTCCAAAAGCAACCTCGTGGACTCCATCCGATCCTACTTCTTCGTTTAAAGCAGCGGTGCATTTGCTCAGAATGCCAACAACTCGGTCATCGCTTGCATAGTCGAGGGCAAGTTTACCGTGCACATCGGCCAAGGTCAAGTCGGCACCGTGGTGCAACAGACACTCCACCATTTCACTGTCACCTAGCTCAGCGGCAACATGCAACGACGTTAAACCACCGCATTTCGAGGCAGCATTGACGTCAGCACCTTTCTCGAGCAGATACTGCGCAACGTCAGCACAGCCCTTTTGTACTGCTGCCAGCAGCGGAGTGACGCCATCGGCTCGTCCTCTAGTGTCGATATCTGCCCCATGCGTTGTGTGGTGAATGACAAGTGACAAATTCCCTGCTTCAGCTGCGAACAGGAGCTTCATCCGCAAGTCGTGTCTCTCCAGGGCCCGGGCAACGTCAGGGTCGTCAGCGTAGTCGTGGGCTCGATTTCCCCGTGTATCTAAGCTTCGCGAGTCAACTCCTTCTTGAAGCAGCAAATTGACCATTGATGCCCCTCCTCGGGCGCCTGCAGCTTTCACTGCGAGGTGGAGTGCGCTACTACCGTTTTTCAACGCCGCGGTACGATCTGCTCCAGCATCAAGTAATACACGTGCAATGTCCACCCGTCCCGAGCCACCTCCAGCTGCAACAAGCAGAGCCGTTTCGTCCTCCGGCCCACAGGTCTCCAGGTCACCTCCCCGTGTGACCAAGTACTTGACGGCCTCTAATTCTCCTGCAGCTGTGGCGTTCAGCAACGCCGTCTTACGGTCGAAAGCGTCCAGCATTTTGGCGATCTCCTGGCAATTGGCAGTGACGTATTCTCTCGCCCTCCTGCCTGCGCCATCTTTTCGTTGCGTGGAGGCCCAATGCCGCAGTAATTCGGCTACAATTTCAGTGTATCCGCCTTGCACCGCCACGTGAAGCGCGGACCTTCCTGATGCAATTGCAACATCCGCAGTAGCTCGTCGATGCAGTAAGTAGACCACAACATCAGTGCAACCTCCTTTACTGGCTAAGTACAGAGCGGTAGCTCCGTCAGGGCCTCGAAAGTCCATTTCCGCACGGTGTCGGGCCAGGAACTGCACCACGTCCAATTGGCCAGCACTAGCTGCCGCCATGAGCGCCGTGGCGTCATGATACACAGCGTCCACTGGGACTCTGGCCTTAATAAGTGCTCGAACAAGACCAATTTCGCCGATTTTGGCCGCCGAAGCCAGCGATTTGGCCGCTTGAGTGGAGTGTACAGACATTCCCGACGCCATCAGTCGGCGCACAGTCGTCTCGCTGGCTCGGTCGATGCCGGCGCTGGGATTGGGGCTTCGTCTCGTGCCTGGACTGCTACTGCCGTTGCTGGGGCGTCGACTTTTAGGCGTGGGGCCACTACCGGAGGAGCTGTCCGAAGACGTCCGAGTGAGCGGTGTGAGAGGGACGTCCTCTGAGGTGTCGACGCTCATGTTGCTGTGCAGACAGGAGCGCGCCAGGAAGGAGCCGCTGACAGGGCGAGACCCGCAGGGCGGTGGCATGTTACGTCCGTTGTTGGCTTGATGGAGTGAATGCTCGAATGACGAGCTCAACGTGAACAAAAATTGTTCTTTGGGATGCGCCGTTCGGTGAAGGCTTCACTTTTCTCAACCAGACGACAGCCGCAGTGATAGTCCGACCATTATGCATGTACATTTTCGAGTCCATGCCGTTGATAGAGAAGGTATAACGTTATGTGGAGCACCTTCCGCTACTTTTGCAGCTTTTCTTATGGCACAAGGTTAAAAAGGTTGACTGGATGCATTTGCTGCAATAAATGTAGCGTTACTGTAGCCCCTTTGACAAGCTTTCGGCGTGTTCAACATGCAACATAGCCGCGACTATTTTAGTGGCTACACCCGATCTTTTAGCGTCGCAAATCGCAATTTGCACACAAAAATGGCTCTGACAAAGTCTCGAGCCCGACGAAGTCCCCAGCCGGAAACAACGCAAACCACTTGACAGTCTCTTCGTATGAGCCACAGGTCCATCCAGAAACGTCAGTGAGGACTTCCAAGACGGTGGACGCACTGCTGAACACGGACGCGTTCGTGCTGGACGGCGAATGGTTCTATGACGCAGTGGCGGTGGAAGGTGAAGACGCCTTCACCTCCACGGACGAGAACACAGCGTCCGCCTACTGGGGGCTGCAGGTGGATATCAAGACTCAAATGGTCTACTACTTCAGCCACTCGCACCCCGAGGAGATGCGGTGGCTGCCACCGGCAAATCTGAGTGAGTAGTTGCTTCGTACATGTACCAGCGTCAGAGATCCACGTTTCCTGACAATATCGTTGCTGCTGAGAGCAGTTCACCCAGATACACATGAGGTTTTGCTGTGGGGTGCGTTGACGCAGTGGCTTTACTACT
The DNA here is from genome assembly GCA_001314345.1 of Phytophthora multivora. Lineage (NCBI taxonomy): Eukaryota > Oomycota > Peronosporomycetes > Peronosporales > Peronosporaceae > Phytophthora > Phytophthora multivora. The sequence continues at coordinate 14,989 of LGSM01000197.1, read as the reverse complement.
ACAACCCGCAGGTCGGTACAAATAGCTGGGACTGTTCGCCTGGCTGACGTATTTTTTACAGACCAAGGAGAGCAGGTGGCTGGACGAGAAGATCAGCAATACCTCAACCGCAACAGCAGAATGATGAATGTTGAACGTAGGAGACGAAACAACAGTGTTAAGTCGAGATCTTCCCAGGACTGTGGCAATTCTGCCTCCAACCTTTATATGTATTGCAATTCAAAACTGCTTGACACACCCAACCGAGTTTTTCCTTCATTGTCCTTCGTGCTTCACTCACAGCTCAGTTCGTCTTACGAACTTGTAATCACGTGGTAGGTACCATCTCGTCAGCTCCATCTCAAAACGGCGACGACAACAGCTGCACATCACTCACAGAGAGTTGACTGCAGGCTCCTTCTTCACGTCCACCTTCTCTTCCTCGATACCTTCGATCTCCTCGGACGCCTCCTTAAACACTTCCGACGACTCCTTCATACTCGTCGAAGTAAACGAAACCTCTCCAATCAGCGTCTCATTCTCCACTTGCGTCGTGATATCCGTCTCTGATCCTAGCGTCGGCTCGAACAGCTTCTTCGCCTTATCCCGTGCGTCTGCAGCCGCAGCTTCCAGCACTGCAGCGTCCGCAGCCGCCTCCTCGTCAAGCTGCGGTAGAGCATAAACCGCGTACAGGATCACTAGCACCAGAGCTTCCACAAAGACGATGTTCAGAATGAACAGAATAGCAGTCGGCACTGCCCAATGGTACATCAAATAGCGAAGACCCGTGAGCTGCGCAATAACCGTCAACTTGCCCGAGTAGACTTGTAGCTTTGGGGTGTTCAGCTCAATGTCCACGCGTGTCAACGGGTTCTCGGTGCTTTCCTGGTATCCATTGATTGCCGTCACACGCAACGTCTGTGCCGGTTCCGTAAAGCCCAGCGTGTACGGCACGAGCCAGAAGGCCAGCTTCAGCCAACGCACAGGCGTTGGCATGTCATGAAGCGTCACAGGACGAGCACTAGTAGCCAGGCCCTTCTCCGGGTTCGCGTACAGCCACGTCGACACCATAAACACTCCAACCTCGGCGTTCACGCGAGACTCGGGCACCGAAAGCTCCACGATCACGTCATACTTGACTCCAGGCACCAGCACAGGCTGTGTGGACTGCTCCAGCTTGGGCACTAGCGCGTCCCATTGGTGAACGGGATCCCTTAGGTCCAATGAGGCACGCGGAAGATCAGGGTAGCCTTGCACAATAGCAGCGTGGTGCTTCCCGTAATGGAAGAATATTTTCTGCTCGTGGAATCGGGACGGGATGACGAGGTAGTACAGTAGGGCGTAGAGCATCGAGGCCGTGACGAACAGGAAGGAGATGCCGGCAAAGACCTGCGCAGCGCGGAAGGCCCAGAGCAGCAGCAGCTTGGCGTACTCCTTAGCCACACGTGTGAGCTCCTCACGGAGACGCTGGCGCTCTGCCTCGTCCTTCAGCAGCTCCGTGGCGCTCGTCGGCAGCAGCGCGAGTAGTAGCGTCCACGGCACCACCATCATTTCGGTTGATTCTCAATTGAAGACCGTTAGAATCAGGTGTTGGAATCAGAAATTTAGAGACCAAATTGATATTCTAGACTTAGAGAAGTTGAGATCTAGATGGCCATGTTGCGTGGCTTCGTGCGCGGCTACCGGCGCTTGGTGGCGACGTTCGTGTCGCCTGATACCTGCCCGATATGTCTGGAAGTAGTTCCCGTGCTGGGGTTGCGTGACGTGGAGAACGAGGACGACGAAACCCACGCAAAGCTTCAATGTCGACACCGCTTCTGCTCCGGTAAAGAAGGTTAAACCTGGTGACTCGAGTTACTACTCAGCTCTGATGCGCTGGCTGTTGCGTGTGTTGTAGAATGTATTCGGAGGTACATTCAGCTCAAGGTTAAGGTGCGAGAAGTGGACGAAGGTGCGCACAGCGGATTCATTTGAACGGGGAATTTGGCTGACTCTGGTGTTTGTAGATCAGTTGGTGTGTCCTGTGGTGGACTGCAAGCACAGCATTAAGGAGGAAGACATGCTGATGATCATCGGCACGGAGGAGACGGCTCAGTATAGGGCGGTGCTACAACGAAAACGAGTACGTTGCAACAGTTGATGAAAGCTGGATTTCTTCCTAAGTGTCAACGTCCTGCCTACTATTCAGGACGAGAAGAACCCGAGTGCGAGGTGGTGTCCGAGACCAGGCTGTGACGAGCTCATTGTCTGCGAGAGCACCGACAACTTCACGTGTCCCAAGTGCGGGACGGTCGGGTGTTTCCGCTGTCGGGGATTCGCCCATCGCTTCTGGTTCTGTCGCGGCACAGAGGACAAGTCGTATCTGCTGTGGGAGGCGTCGGTGGGCAATCAGAAGGCGGTGCGAGCGTGCCCTCATTGCCACATGCGCATCTGGAAGAACGAAGGCTGCAACCACATGACGTGCACGCACTGCCGGCACGAGTACTGCTGGGTCTGCGAGAGCACGTGGGATGCGAGCCACTACGCGTGCTACGACCTGCCGTTCGTTGGAGCTTCGACTGCTTGGGGACGTTGGCTGCAACGCACATTGGGTTATGCTGCCATTGTCCTTATCGTCGCCATCATCTCGGCCTTTGGCTTCTACGCCTTTGTGGGTTGTTACGTCATCTTTGTGGCCCTTGTGCACAGCTCACGCCTTCTTCGTCGCGGTGTTCAAGGGCTAGAGCAAGCAGGCTGACGTCGAATGGAAGGAGAAATCTGCGCAGAAACTATTTACCAGTTACTCGAAGTTTTGCCAACTGATAGCACGTGAATGAATACACATGTACTATCCGAGGACACTGAGAACTCCCGCTAGTGCCGAGCCGCTTAGGCTTTGTTGTACTTGCGGAAAATGTGGCCAGGAAGGACCCACTGGTCCCAGTCCTTCTCGTACTTGAGGTAGTGCACATAGCAAGCGCTCGTGCGGATGACCTTGAGCACAATGGCGTTGTACAGATCGCCCTTGCTGCCCCAGCGTGCCATCACCGTCTCGTGCACCTCGGGGGTCTTCTTCAAGGCCACCTTCTTGCCCTTCTTGCGCTGGTAGAGCGACGACACCGGCAGGAACTCGTCGTAGATCGACTCCCAGTCCGAGTAGTGGATCTGCACCAGCACCTTGTCGTGGACCACTTTCAGCACCTCCGCACGATTGCGCTTCTCGAACACCTGCACACCAATGACGTCCCCAACCTTAAGATTCAGCGAGTCCCAGTGCGTGTTGGCAGCTGTTGCGTCCGCCTTGTGCTTGGCCAGTTTCTTCTTGTTAGCTGCCGCCTCGATGATCTGCTTCGCTTCAGCTGCTTCTTCGCCATTCAGCGCAGCCATCGCCTTGGTGAACGTAGACCCGTGGGTAGAATTCTTCTTCTTGTTGAGCTTGGCGCTAGAATCAACGCGCACTAGCAAGTGGTCGATATCGTCCAGTAGCTTCCTCCAGTCCCACGAGTCTTCTGTGGGCAGCACTTGCTCCAAAGACAGCATACGACACGCATGGCGCAACCCACGCAACGTCTCTAACTTGCGCAGCGTAGCCACCTCATTGTCGAGGACCTGGTTGTTGGCGTGGTAGCTTTCTTCCATTGCAGACATGACGTCGTGCGCAGCGTTCCAGAGGATTTCGGCGTGGTTGATTGAAGGCGAGTCCTGCGCCAAAAACGACCGCAAGAAGCCTGGGAGGTTCACAGTGTCCACGTGGAAGCGGTGGTACGATAAGCACGCCGTGACGTTCTCGCACGCGTGCAATGTGCCCTCCGGCATGTACAGGATCTGGCCTGGCTTCACGTCCACCCTCCACGCAGGCAAAAACGCCAGCTGAGGGATTTGGTCCAGATCCACATCGTGGAAGTTAACAGATTCGTGAACCGAGTCCAGTTTGGCCGCCTCGCGGTGCAGCATGGTAACACGCTTGGTGCCGATGATCGGGGCGATGGTAATTCCCAAACCACCCGGGTCCAAGTGCATGCGACTTCGAGTACTCTTCTGGCCCATAAAAAAATACTGCAGCGGGTTGTCGCCGCGCACTGCATCCAGCCAATACAGCAGCAGGTTGTCGCCAAGCACCGGCAGTTCTTCGCACTTGTAGCACAGTAGCGGTCCGGCCTTCGGGTCCAGGGGAAATTGCCACTGGTGCAGATAATAGTCCGACTTGCCGTGCTCCCAGTAATTCTTCACGTAATAGCTCAGCGGCAGGTGTGTTTTAATGGGATTCCTTTCTTCGTAATTGCGCTCCAACACGGGCACTTTCACGTCATGGATTCCGTTCAGGAAGGCTGATGTATCCAACTTGCCGTCCGGTTTTACCCACCCGTCTGCAAACTTTAGCCAGCCAGTGTGGCCCTCAAGCAAGAACGGCTCGCCCGCAAAGCGTTTTGCTTGGATTTTCTCCTTGGCGAGCCTGTTGTTCACGTTGATCACCTCCACCTGCTTGAAATACAAGTGCTCCCACTGCGTGGGGATCGTGTACGTCGGGTTGATGGCTCGGGCCTTGGCCTCCTCCGACTCGTACTTTGTCTCCTCTGCCAACGCTGTCCTGAGTGGAGGGGCAGCAACATCCTCCTCACCACTCTTCTCCGCCTTGGGACGTTTGCCCTCAGCTCCCGACTCTGTCGTCGGCGTCTTCTCCAATGAGCGCTTGCGTGCGCTTTCAGGCTGCTTCGCAAAGATCGGCGCCAGCTTTTCCCCTGTGGACTCTGCCGCAGTCGAGGCATCTCCGCCATCTTCTGGTGCAGCCTCGGCTGCAAGAGCTTCCACTTCTGCCACAACCGCCTCAGCAGCAGGCTCGGGGATGGTACCACCGAAGAACGGAGGACGCAGAGGCAGAGCCTGACCCGTTAGCACTGCCACACAACAGTAACAAAACTATCAGGACCTTATTTCCAGTTTCTCTGTTCGCAAACAGCTTCACATACCTCCCACGATGCTTCCTTTAAAGTACTCGAGGGCTTTATCGTTGGCCTCCAACAGATCCAGCATCCCTTGGATGGCAGCTGCAGCGCCAATAGCTCTGAAACAGCGACAATTAGTGCGCAAGTCTCCAGTCGAAGTCTATCAATTGCCATTTACTCACTTTTCGTCCACTAGTTGAGTGCGCAGCTCGAATGTTTTCTGGCTCAGGTCAGGGAAGCCCGCGAGGCCCTCACTCACCTGGTGACAATAAAGCAATTAACACGGGAAAGCTCTTCCTTCTACTTCTATATGGAGCTTAGCCTACAAACCTGCAGGATAACACGGTCCAGCTGGCCAATCTCCAGGGGCGCGGACGAGGCCAGCACACCCTCGTCCAGCTCCACGTGCTTCTCGAACGCCTTTGCCGCAGCCTCCATCTCGCAGGTCTCACTCACAGTGAGTTCTTTTCACAAAAGTACGATTCCATGTGTCCCACATATATTCTAATTTGCATGGTCTTACTTTTAGAAACGTTTCTTACTTCATAGTCATTCATGTGCACCACATCGTTGGTGTCCGCCACATCTCGTCTTTTACAAGTTGCGAAAATGGTGGCTCCGGGCGCGAAGAAGCCGTCGAGTTCTCGGCTGGATGCGGGTCTCAAGGAGCGCCACGAGGCGCTTGCGTTAGTGGAGGAGCAGTTCCGTGACTTTGACGTGGTTTGGGCTAAAGTTCACGGCTTCCCGTGGTGGCCAGGCGTGCTCTTCCACTCGTGGGACATCGTAAGGCGCGCTGGCATCCGCACAGACGCGAGAATCGTCGAAACGCTGGTGGTTCCAGCTCCGCAGAGGGTTCCAGTGGTCGACGCGGTATCGGGCGAGGAGACGGGCACCTTCCGCGTGCGCAGGCACTGCCTCGTCATGTTCCTGGACAAGTTCAACTTCTCGGTAGTGGAGATCGACTCGAGCAATGTCGCGAGTTATACGGCGCACTATCAGTTGTACAAGCACGCGGTGATGGGCGGCAAAAACAAGAAGAAGACGGAGTTCAAGCGTGCGCTTATGAAGGCGGCGCAGTTGCTGCACATGGTGAGTGGGAAACAATAAGAGGATTATTAGAGGTGTTTTAATACTTAGCCTTTGTGTTATGGTCTCCTCTTTGCAGGGAAATGAATACGAGCAGGATGATCTCGTGCTGCTAGAAGAGCCGAGTCCAGCCGAGAAGAAGCAGCGAATGGACGAAGTCATGGAGTTCGAGAAGGACGACGAGCAGTCGCTGGATGATGCCTGGGACGATCGGGAGAGTACTGACGACTCAGCCTTTGAAGTAATTCAAGTGTCAGCTGGAGACGTTAAAGCTGCAAAAAAGCCGCAGAAGAAGGCTACTAGTAAGAGCAGAAAACCAAAGAGACCGGAAGTGAAGGATACCGACGAGGACGAGGTCGTGATTTTAAGGCCGGCGAAGTCGCAAAGGAAAGCGTCATCTAAAAGTGCAAAGGCCAGCGAGCGAAGGGCGTCTCGTAAGGATATTGGCTCACAGGTTGCAGTTGTGTCACGGTCGCCGTCTCCGATTGACCTCACCAGTCCCCCTGAGAGCGAGAAAAAGCGACACAAAGCGGGTGCCAAAGCAACAGGAAAACCACCAAGACCCAAGAAGAGAAATGTGAGCAGCGAATCTGGCAAGAAAAATGGTCGTGTGAAAGTGCTGGTGTTGGAGGACGACGAAAACTCGGTGGACTCGAGCGAACAGATTGACGATAACGTTGCAGACCTTACACAGGAGGAGGAGCAGAGGGATCTGGTGCTGACACCGTTGTCTAGCATTTGGACGACGGGTGTGTCAGGCGAGCAAAGTGAATCTGGAGCTCCTACCCACCTGGCGTACAAGCAAGACTTCGTGTGGAACGACCATGTGTTTACAGATGAGCTCAGCGTCTCTGAAAAGGATGCGCTGGAACAGAAGAAGGCTGAAGAAGCTGCTGCCCAAGCTGGTCCCGGACGGGAACGCTCATTGAGCAAACGCCAGTCGCGGTCGGTGCAGCAATCCAACCTACGGCAAAACCTGATGGCAGGCAACTTGGATCCGCATACAATGGTGCAGTGTGCTGCCTATCGCCCCAAAGATTACGTGGAAGACCCTAACAGTCGCAGCCGTGGCGGACCTACACTAGCCCCTCCGTTTCGAGTTGTTGTACACCCGGATGCAGTGTTCGTGGCAGACCTTCACGCGCATCTTGCTACGTGCGAAATTATCGGCTTTCTGGGTGGTAAATGGGATGATGCGTCCAAGACGCTGTACATTCAGGCTGCCTTTCCTTGCCGCTCTCTCGTAATTGATGGCGATGATGGTTCTACTGATGTTGAAATGGATCCGGGCAGCGAAATTGAGTTGCGCGGCATCATTGAAAATGCGCAGCTGGAGGTCGTGGGATGGTACCATTCCCACCCGGCTTTTGCCCCTGATCCGTCTATTCGCGACATTGAGAACCAAACCAGCTACCAACAGCTCTTCCAGCGCCCCAGCGCCAGCAAAGAAGTAAATGGAGACAGCAAGCCGTCGGAGCCGTTTGTAGGTCTCATTGTTGGCACGTATGATACGCGACGGAGTACACCGGTCAGTCTCTTCCGCTATTTCCACACTCGAGGAGAGAAAGTAAGTGGAGGCGCATGCCGGGAGATTTTTATGCCGTACGAGTTTCTTCCTGAGCGCCGTCAGTTTCGAAGCGTGTTGCAGGACGAGGAGCGCGAAAAGACAAAGTTCTTGCCCATGTATGACTCAGTTTTGAAGCTCTTCAAGCTTGAGCTTACATCGGTGAAGCAACGGTTGCCGACCGATGTCAAGGCACCACCTGCTCAGAGATCGTGTCTTTCAAGGGCGAAAGTATCAGGTCCCATTAGGAAGCGGAAACAGAGCTCGGAGGGTGACGCAGAAAAACCAGTGAAGAAACCAAGAGCGAAAGACAAACGTTCCACACGCTCGTCTTCAGTTGCAAAACGTCCTATGGGAAAGCCCGAAGCTCCAGAAAATGGATCACTGGCTCCAAAGGGGAAACACAAAACCCTGCAGAATGGAAACACAGATAGTTCTCCTGATGCGGAAGTCAGCGCCTCGAATCGCGTTATTGCCGTTAAAGATGATCCAAAATCTTTAGCTTCTTGCGGCGACATTGAAGATAAAACACTGCGTAGCAGTCTTTCAATGGCAAAGACACTGCCGGAAGGTCAAACCGTCGAGCCACAAGTTGAAGAAGTAATGGCGGATGTCGTCATGACAACTGAAATTGCTGATGACAAGAGCAAAAGCTCGCGGATAGTGAAGAACCCCAAGCAGATAAGCGAGATCTCGACCAGTTCAAGTGGGGATGATGGCAAGGATCAAATGTCCCACAGCGCGGAAGCAACTGGCATTGCGACGTCGCACAAGGTGCTTCAGAACGAGAGCGTTTTAGGTGCTACAGAAGGGCTAACAGTCACGACCAACCCGAACGCGACTAGTAATGCCAGCACCCCGCCGTCCTTGCCCCCTACATCTTCTGCGGCAAACAACACTGGTCGGAAACGGAATCGCAAGCCCCAGAAAACTACCAAGAACAGTAATCGGTCGACTTCACCATCCAGTGAAGGACCATCACCCGGCTGGCCTCCGAGCCCGACCAACCCGCCAAGTCAGACGTTTTTTAATGCATTCCAAGCATCCGGGCCTGTCTTTTCAAACGGCAATTGTCATGAAGAAGTCACACCACCACCCAGCTGCTCAGGCGATCAAAAGGCCGACAATAACATGGTAGAAGACACGCAGTACATTGAGTTCAAGGAAAACATGGTCACGGCTGCTATTGGTAATAATGACGGCTCTGCCGACAACAAGGTTGACAAGACCAATTCGAATACGAAGACAGCAAGCCATGGCGATGTCATTAGAAAGGAAGCCCGGCATTTCACGTCGTGCTTTGTGGAGCAGGTCGTGGAGCAAGTGATGGAGAAGGTAGTCGCGGAAAATGCTGTTCTTCCCTTTGTGGTGCCGAAACCTGGACAGAAGATCGACAATAGCGATGTAAACAAGGAAGCACAAGGTGAAGACCTGGGATCACAGGCAGCAGTGGATGCCAAGTTCAGTGAGACTGCGGCAGGGGTACCTGGTACTATCGACCACCCAAAGCCACAGTTTTTCGGAAGGAATCAGGAGTGCGAAGATATCCAGACTTCTTTGCAGAAAATGGCGGGTTATTTGGATATCCTGAAGGCTAACTCGCTCAGTAAGGTAAACTCAAAACCTGAGGCAGATACATCTGCACCAGAGCCGAAGGTTGTGGAAGCCAAAACTGAATTCAATCAGAACGAGGCCCAGGCTGAAGACAACCTTACTGCGTTGCGGACAAAGTATGGGCCGGGCGTGAGTGGATGTGCGGAGCAAGTGATCACTTTGGTGGACTATTACCGCGATTTCGAGCGACGCACCGATCTGGACGAGGTTTGGAAGTCACGAATAACCAAGCTGGAGAAAATCGAGAGTTCCTTGTCGGAATACGTTCAGTACTTGAACATCCCTGCAGCGCTTCGACATGACTTCGTAAAGGTGCGCATACTCTGCGTTCAGTTACTGATTGTATTTGCTGTTCAGTCACCCAACTGTATGCTGTGTACTCATAGGACCTCATTTCGTATCTGCGCGAATCATGGGCACCGAAAGGCCGGCGGAGGTGACGGACGACCCGAGCAACTGAGTGATTTGTCGGTGATTTATTTTGCGGAATCTACAGAAGATAATACAGCTGTAAGCGTGAAAATGCTTCTGATAACGTTGTATTTCGCAGATCAACATGATCACTAACTTGTCGACGATCTTTTACCGACAGATATTTTCCCGGTCACTCGATGGCAGGCTCGTCGTTATACCGACTGACACGCCGCAGAATAGGGCGCGGTCGACGAGATGGACGCGGCACAGGAGGTACAGGCACTATTTCATTCTGGTCCAAGTATTGCGAGCGGCCGTAAGTTGGCATTGAGTAGGAGCCTGGGGGTTGCCTCAGAGTTCCAGGAGGGTCCTTAATCCCAAATTCTTGAGTGCTCCAGCGTTTCCCAAAACGCAGTCGTTGAGGGCGTCCAAAGACGCCGTCTGGACCACCTGCGTCTTCGTGCTGGTCCTGGCTTTTATTCGGTGGCGCGAGTGGTTGAGGGGACGGCACTCCTGGCACATTAGTGACAGGACGTCTCCTGTCCTGATAAAGTCTCGTGTCGGCGTTGGTATTGTCAGGGATGCAAAATCGAGAGCGAGAAAGATTCTCCTTCTGTCTCATCCAGTCTGGTTTCAATCCACCAGTCACGCGACGTGGAGCTGAAGGCTGAGGCAGGGCTTGCACAGCTACAGGTTGATCCTGGCTTGGGCGTGGAAGCCTGGGAATAGGCTTGTTGTCCGCCACGCGCTGTTCTTGTGGTGACATCCTCGGAGCCGACGAGACCTGATGATTCAGTCGCTGTGATGGCGGCAGCTGCTGTCGGTTCGACTGGAAGCTCGGACGTCCAGAAGATCCGCCACGCCCTCTACGTCCAGCTAACCCACCACCACGCCCGCCACGTCCAGCTGATCCACTGCGCCCACCACGTCGAGCTTGTTGCTGAGGTCGACCAATTGGCTCTGGAGTGGTGACAGGCGCCTTAGGCGATGTCTTTGGAGCTGCAGGAATGTTCTTGATCCACGAGCTCTTGATCCATTTCGCTAGGGCCATGATGCATTTGGGCACTGGGCTTTTGCGTCCTGGAGGCCCACGCTTCTTGGACAAGTAACCGACCGTCTTTCCAATGCTCGAATCTAACACTTGGTCTCTTCCTGGGGTTGGAAGCATCGCCACAATCTTCAAAATATGAAAAAGTTCATCGTCCCGCTCCATACGCTCGTGATCATTTAACACTGGGTCCTCTTTGCTTTCTTCTTCCTCCTCGTCATCCAGAACATCAGTCGCAAAGGAGTTCAGCAAATGGTTGAGAACTACTAGCCCCTCAGCGTCCATAAAGCGGATCACAGCGTCACGGTCTCGCACATCGGGGTTGCGCAGTAAGTCGTACTGCATCGCACTCTTCACGGAATTGGCTTCGCGCCGATCCAAAACATTCAGCAGCGAAGCTCGTAGCAGCTCAAACGCCAAGGCACGCTTCGGTAGTGGCTCTGTGGCCGCATGCGGTTTCTTCTCAATGATGTAGAATGGTACATCCTTCCCTTCCACTTGTACTGCGTCTGCTGTAGTTGTAGCAAGAGCAAGGCTCTCAGGCTCTTCGGCATTCTCTAGAATCTCCACTACATCATCTTGGTCTGCCACGTCGCCATCGTCAACTTGCATAGGTTCTTCCTCAGGATGACTTGCCATTTCGAGAGAATCCCCGTTTGTAGAGCTCCCCAGTGCAGCATTCATAATCTCTAAAATATTTGGAGCAGACTCAACCTCATTGTCCGCCTCCGTTTGATCAACTGCTGCGACGTCACCACTGATCTCGTCCGTATTCTCCACCACTGTAGCGGATCCGGCTGGAATCTCTTCAACTTCTTCATCACTCGCGACCTCGACTCTCCTCCGCTTCCGTCGAACTGGAGCGATATCATCTTCGTCCAAATCATCAATACTTCTCCTTCTTAAAGATCCACTCCGCGTTTTACGGCTCGGGGACGAGAAGAACGGCGAGTTAATCAAAGAAATCATGCCGTCGATGACAGCAGACTCTGAGACTTCTTCGGTCGAGCCGTCCTCATACTCGATGCAGTACCGATCGCCAAACGGCAAAAAGCACTTCACATGACCTCGTAAGTCTTCATCAACACTACTACCATACTCCTTGGAGGTTTGGCGAGGACGACGCAGCTCCACACCCAAATACCGACTGGTACTGGTGTCCTTGATTGGAGGAGGGAACTCCTCCTGGTCGTCGTCACGCAGCTCGATGTTCGGTGCTGAAAGGAACTTCATTACCTCCCCTCGAGCCAACAACCTGGGCTCTCCCCCTCCAGGCACGAACAACGTATAGCAGTCTAGGGTCTCGTCGTAGCGTGTAAGCCACCCGTGTTCCTCCCCGCCCTTCCGAGGCTGCCTCCGCACGACATGCGAGCCGACGAAGCCGAACGGGTCCTTGGTCTCAATGTGGGCCATCTCCCTCCTACGAGAGAAGCCGCAACACCGGGGTAAAAATGCACAGGGCCTACTTAAAACTCAAGCCCTGTGAACGTTGTTGTATTAAAACAAGTGCCAAGCACTCCAGAAACTTAACAACTGGACGTGCCGACCTCCTTCTCTTCCCTTCTCGTAGCTACTTAGTGAGTGAATGACTGCACTAATCAGCGTCCGAGTTCTGGCTTTCTCTCCCTTCTCTGTGTGTGTTTCCTTTGTACCTCTCAGTCGACTGCCACGTTCTCTTTCTGCCTACGAGCCAACGCAAGGTGCGGTTGGACTTATGAGTAGGACGGGAGATGCAGAGCAGTCAGTGCGAGAGGACGAAGGACACGAACGCAGAGGAAATGGAAGTCCGCGCGTTCCGCCACTTTCTTGTCTAATTGCTGAGTGCAGGTCTCTGTGGTAACTTTTTGTTGATCCGTTTTTATCCAATCAGGGGAGTGGAAACTTAGGATTGGCTGGTACGAATTGTACCCAAGTCGCACAGCTTGAAGTCATGGGTCTCCGCGATCTTACTCTGCTGCTGCTGTCAGTGCTTTTCCTGCAGGTATTTGCCTCACAGTTTACCCCCACCACAGCCCGGAGTCTGGACGTTCCGAATCACGTGCTGGAAGCTGAAATCAGCGCCACCAAACAGCAGCTGAAGCTGTACCAGCGCAAGGCGGAACTCCTCGGCAATGCTATCAACAGGATCCAGAGCCAATTTGAGAGTAGCTCGTTGTCAAACTCTATAGGGTCTGAGTCTGCTCCTCCCTCTGCCCCGCAACGTCCTCGATATCGCGAACATCCACAGGTTTTCAGCGACTGGTTCGAACTGCACGGGACGTTCGTGCCCCCAAATTACAAGGCGAACGCAACTTCAGTATTGACGCAATTGATATCATTCCGACCAAATGCGTCTCCTTCAGGGAGGAAGCAGCAACTAGTAGCGCGACGAAAGGCTGAAGATGAGCTACCGCTGCAGTTCTTACTGGTGTTGGACCAGTTTTCTACCGTCATGAGGTTCTTCCACCCGACAACGCGGGAGCTCATGTGGCAGCACGCACTGGATCTCCGTTCAACTGCAGAAAACAAAGCAGTTCAGGTAGCTGACATGTTTTTTGTGTCGGATCGCAGTGCTCATCTGGCTATTCTTTTGACGTCTGGGGATCTCGTACTCTTCAAATTACGTCTTTGGCACAACCGTCGAATTGTCTCGGGTGACCTTCGACGTGTGAAGCCCTTGAGAGATCTGGAGGAAAAGCATCACAAATGTCCGCTAGGGCAGAACAGCCTCAATGCGCTGGATAAGTCTCAACCACCGTGGCTTCAGAGATCGATGTCTTCACTAACATCGCCAGCAGCTGGAAAGTATCTTCATGTTGACGTGGAACGTGTATTCAAGGCCACCCTTGAGCGCGAGTGGGAGTATGTTCGAGGCAAAGTGGCAGTGGTGTCGTTGCATTATCGTGTGCTTGTTGTTGCTAGCGATAGCTCTGGTGGACATCTCTCGGTTTTTCATGGTGACAACGGCAGCTTTTTCCAGGAAGTTCACACACAGAGCAGTCCTCACGACGGTAATATCGTGCATCTGGAGCCAATTCAAAACAGCAGAGGTCTAGTGGCTCTAGCTACCCGTAGTCACGTGTTCTTCATGGATACCAGTATCCCTCACTTGGTACCAGTCGTGTGTGAAGCTCCTGGGCGACACACGTTCACAAGTTTGGCAACCGACCCACTGCGACCTACCATCTTGTATGTTGGTACCTCCTCTGGCCGTGCACTTGTGTACAAGCTGCATAATTTCGGGTCCTGGAGAAAGAGGTCGGATACCAGCGAATCTCGGGGTCCAGTCATCTGTGCTCTGGCGGACCAGCTGATGCCTCGGCGGCCACCAGCTCCTGCTTTCGGCCACGATATTGCAGCCGTTGTACAGACCCTACCTGGGTTTCTCGTGCTGGGCGCTGGTTTCCGTGTAGCGCTGTATCAACTGTCTGGAAGTAGCGATGACGTGCACCCAACGTACCTCTCGGAACACTCGTTACTTGACTCGTTCACCCCCGATATCACTCCGATAATATTGACCGTCAGTTCTACCAAAGACCTGGTAGTACACTCAACTGCTTTTGCTGTGGTCGTTGTGGACACTAACAAGAGTCTGCGAGTAGACATTTACGAGTCTCGAATTCCTCCGCCTGGTACCAACGTGGATCTAAGCTGGATACGAGTACCCGCTATGATGATCTGCGCATTAGCGGCCATGTTCTGGCAACAAAGAGGTCGAGTGGCTGGTGGAAGGAGTGGATTCAGTGAAGCAGAACTAGCAGGGCTGTTGAGCGGGCGAGGAAGCCGAACGTCGGGCATGAATTCAACGAAACGAAGTGGAACGAATTCGAATCGACGAGCTACGGAGTGGTTTTAGTACACTGTACTACTGAAGTTTAAAACTCAAGCGATGATGCAAAAAGATCTCTAAAATCCCCATTTACCCTTTAACCCCTCGGCTCCCAACGTCGTAAGTTATGACATCATGAAAGCGGTATGTCGTAACTTACGACATTGAGCGGTCAACAATAGAAAATGGCTCGGACCTTACTTTAATCAAGTCAATTTCGAAGCATGAGATGCTCGAGGTGATTTTGAACACCTCCAGAAACAGGACGAATGTTATCTTGAAGATTAGAGATCAGGAAAGAATCCAGTTGCCAACAGCCACTCCAACCATCCATTCGAGAATTTGCGCTATGGTATAATATTCTTGATATTCCAACCAAGACCATGGGAGTGTATTGTCTGGCTGCCGGCCCCACCAATGAGAGCGGTGAATTTCAATATGTTTGTCCAATCATTTGTGCTCAGTGAAATTTACGATGTTCCGACCAATCCGACCATATTTAGTTTGAATTTTTTGAGAATATTTTGTATTCAATACAACCCCCCCCCCCCCCC
>LGSM01000196.1:0-53613 GCA_001314345.1 Phytophthora multivora | reverse complement strand
GCTCCTATCGCCCGACACATCATGGACGAGCTGACGGATTTGGGCGTCTTCGGTGACGATGCTACCAAGGTCAACAGCATATCCAAGCTGCGTCTCTACCCCACAAAGAAGCAGAAGCAAAAGCTCGATCAAATGTTTGCCGCCAACCGAGCTGTGTACAACAAATTGGTGGGAATGTCCAAGGAGGATCTAGCAACTCGTCTCGTAACGCGAGACAAGAAAGTCAAGATGACTTTAAGACAGCTCGGGGAAAAGTACCGACCGATTGCGAAGCTGGGCACCATGGACAAGTACTTCCGGAACAAGAAGGGGCTGACCCGACATCGCGAGGTCCCCGACGAAGTCAGAGACTCTGCGTACCGAGACTTCATGAAGGCCGTGAAAGCGTCCGTCGCCGGCTTTTTCGCAAAGAGGGAAAAGGATGAGAAGGCTTCTCATCCTTGTATGCGATTCAAGAGTAGATACGCCCCCTCCAATACTATCGAGTTCGCCGCGCGGTCTTTTACGATGGTGCACGAGCACCGACTCCGATTCAAACCAACGTATTTTGGTTTCGAGAGGCTGGACGGGATCGAGGTGCGTGAGCGGATGCCAGAGTTGACTATGTCCGTTCGTCTACAGCGCCTTCGCGAAGGCGAATACTTCATCGTCGTTCCACTGAAGAAGGCATTTACTCGGTCAGAGACGACTCGAGTCTGCGCCATTGACCCCGGTGTCAGAAACTTCGTTACAGTCTACGATCCTGAAGGTCGTGCGTTCAGCGTGAACGATTCCGGGTTGGCACTGAGGACGAAGTTTGAGGCAGTGGACGCGATGAAGTCAACCCTTGCAGTTCTGGACAACGAGAGCAAGGCAAAACATCCCGACAAAGTTCCGACTAAGCACAAGCGAGGACACCGGCATTCGAAGACGAAGCCGCATCGACAGCGCTACCGTCTGCGCCGGCGAATAAGGCTTACATCTCGGAAGGCGACGCGTGTTGTCAAGGATATGCACCATAAGCTGACCAGTTGGCTGTCCGCACACTACTACAACGTGCTGCTGCCGTCGTTCCAGACCTCAACGATGGTGCGCAGGTACTTGGTGGATATAGCAACAGACGCTACCCCCGAATCTACCTCGGATGAAGCGCAAGTGACATCCCAGAAGAGGAAGATCCGAAGTCCAACGGCTAGAGCCATGCTGGCCCAGGCGCACTATAAGTTCAAGATCCTGCTGAAGTACAAGATGGCCCGAGTTGGAGGGCGGGTGATCGACTGCGAAGAGGAGTACACGTCCAAGACGTGCTCCAACTGCGGAGCGATCAAGGAAGGTCTAGGCGGGAACCGTGTGTTCAGGTGCTCAGCCTGTGGTTCTGCGTTCGACCGAGACCTGAACGCCGCCAAGAACATCTTCCACAAGAACATGCCGCTGCTGGGATAGCCGGCTCGGCATGTTTCTTTATCGGCGTATCCTTCGTCGAGGAGACCTGTCAGATTACTGACGTTATAGGCCTACGAGTTGACGAGCTGGGCGAAAGTGCCCAGCTCTAGGCAACTCCCAAGGAGCAGAAGTATCCTCTGGCAGAGGCAGAGCAGAGGTCAAATCCGTTCACAATCGTTTTCTTCTTCCAGAGTCCACTCCGAAAATGGACGATAAAATTAACGATTCCTTCCTGTGGACGGGCGTTGTCGTCGTGTACCGTGAATGTCTCGTGAAGCGCAGCGGTGAGCAGCTCCCGCATGTGGCAAGACGCATCGACAGCTTCCTGGACGTTCGGTCGCCTACGTGCACGTTATCAGCCGTGTACGAACGCACGGCGAGTCTGCATTGCATGAAACTACTGGACAATCGACGGCCTGCAGTAGACGCGGTGTATTGCGAGTGGGAATTTGCTGACGTCGTAGCTCAAGCAGCCAAACGTAGAGACTTTGAGGCTTTAGCTTGGCTCGCGAGCACGTACCTGACGGACGGATCTCTGACTTCTGCGGCGAGTGCTGCTGCTGCGAGTGGGGAACTGGAGATTCTAAAGTGGCTGCATGAACAGCACTCGACCAGAGTTGAATGGGGAGGTTTGGAGTGGAGTGCAGCGATCTGTGCAGGGCAGAGCCACGTGATCGAGTGGCTCCAGCACGAGATTCCTCCTAATGAAGACGCCAGTTGGAGACTGCTGTTCGAAGCCGCGAGGGCAGGAGATCTCGACCTGGTGGAGTGGTTACTCGTTCGAAATGAATCTGCGATGGATGCGGCAGTGCGAGGCGCACTCAAAGGTGGTCAGTGGCATGTTGTCAAGTGGTTTACGACGCATTATAAAGGCGCGGCGCTCGTGGACTGCATCCCCAAAGATGTCACGTTGGAATTCCTTCAGTGGCTGCTTGCAAACGGATTCGTCGATTCCTTCTACGGTCTTCTGCCCGTTGCAGCTGGCAGTGGACAACTCGATGTGCTCGAATGGCTTTACGATGACGTTGGGGAGCGAGAGCTGACTACGGACTGTCTGGATCAAGCAGCAAGTGCCGGACACCTCGACGTCGTGCAGTGGCTTAGCTCCCACGACTGCCCGGCCACTAATATTGCTATGGATGGGGCTGCCACTGCAGGGTTCCTCGACGTCGTGCAGTGGCTTCATGGGCATCGTATCGAAGGTTGTTCAAGCTCCGCCATGGACGGAGCTGCTGAGAACGGGCACGTGGAAGTTGTGAAATGGCTACATACCATGCGTGAAGAAGGCTGCAGCGTGTCGGCAATGGAGAAGGCCGCTGGAAATGGCTACCTAGAAGTTGTGCAATGGCTACATTCTCATCGCCTGGAAGGATGCACACACCGAGCGATGGATTGGGCTGCTGAAGGAGGCCACTTGGAAGTGGTGAAATGGCTTCACATGAACAGATCGGAAGGCTGTACGACAGACGCAATGGACTGTGCAGCGTACACTGGACACCTGAAGACGATGCAGTGGCTTGATGAGAATCGCAGCGAAGGATGCACAGTCAAGGCAGTGCGTATGGCCGCTGGTGGTGGACGTTTGGACGTTCTCAAATGGCTACATTTGACGAAAGGACAAGAATTGACGTCGGACGCAGTTGATATGGCTGCTGCTGCTGGGCAGTTAAATGTGCTACAGTGGCTGCATGCTAATGGAGCTGGAGCCTGCTCGCCGAGTGCAATGCAAGACGCTGTGCTGGAGTGTCACGTCCCGGTGATGCTGTTCCTCTACGACAACTACGGGCACGACGTCTGCGAGCAAGGGATCTGCTTAGTGAGGGAACACTGGGACGACATTAAACTTCTTTTTCCCGGGGTGGCGAAGTGGCTGTTCGAGAAGTTCTGGAGCGAGCTTGAAGGAGCCGTTTTCATGGTCAACCGAGCCGACTGGGCAGCAAACAAGTGGATGGAGGACCACAACATGCAGCAATTGGAGGCCGAAGATGAAGTCGTTTACTGGGAATGATAGTTCTTACGCCAGCAGTAAATACACACACGTTATACCTTGGATGGTGACGAGGAGCACGATAGTCCAAAGCACTGCAAGCCAAAGAAACCCGTGACGACTTCGACGCCAAGGGTATACCGTCGTGAAGGCAATCACAGGGAAAACGTAGCAGATCACCAGGCAACTCGTCGCCCCCATGAGCGAAAACACGACTTCGATGCCTGAGACGTTGAGCGCGATGATCTGTTGACTGCACAAGAGCACGGATACGATCACGAGTCGAGCTATGCCAGGAAATTCTCTCTCACCGTCACTGTGTTTGCTTTCATCCAGATTTTCATCACAGTCACTGGACTTGAACGTCTGGGCCAAGAGCTCCTCAATGAGGGAGCGTAGCGGAAGGAACAGCAGCGGAAACGTGAACAGCACAGTCAAGTACGTCGCGACAAGCGGGATCTTCATCGCTGGGTCGCTCTGTAGATTGAGCAGGATGTTGCCGTCTATTTCGTCTCCATAAAGATCAAAAGCTGCACAGCCAATTGACCCATACAGCACCGCACAGATGAGTGTGGCTCCAAAAATGCACTTCATCATCTGGGATCGAGTCGCTAGCAGCGGAGGTGCCGTCACGAACGTCGTGAAGTTCCTCATATTCCAGCTCCGTCTCATATTCCTACCACCGTTGGCTTTTAAGAGCTGTACGAACAGCGGCAACAAGTTGAGCGTCATCATGAAGGCGAAGTTGTAGATGGAGATCGATTGAGCCAGTCGAGAGAAGCTGTTACCCTGGAGAGATTGAGACACCGTCACGTCCATCGTCACGTTTAAACTGTCAGCACCGTTGAGTTCTTCGTCACCCAACACTTTTGTTCCGTTAGTTTGATCGGCAAAATCCTCGCTTGTTGAAGGACGATACCCTTCAAAGGAGCGGTAGACGACAGCACCTACTAGGTAGATGGACAGCACGAAGCTCACGTAATTCGTCGGCTGAAGAGCGGACAGTTTGCGCAGCATACAGAGAGGAAGCAAGATGACCGCCAGTAGCACCCACATGACGACCTGCTTGACGTTTTCCTGTCCGCTTTCAGACAGATCCTTGACTCCACCGTCCACCAGCTTCACTACGAACGGCGTCAGGTCCCGGATGATCTGGATGTTGCCCACACAGCCGCCGTAGACGCCACTGACCATGATTAAGGACACTACGTAGCCCAGAGTGGGGCCTCCAGCGCGTCGAGCTAAAGCTTGAAAGCCGACGAACTTACTGCCTGCCCCCAGAGCGTGGGCCTCAAACTCCGCTCTAGCTGCTGCGTGCACATGCGCGTGCAGTAAAGCGTTGGCTGTGCACGACATGGCTGCGCCTACGAAGGCGATGCCAGCAATGGCCTGCCACATTGGAACGAGCACCAAAGTGTACGGCACTGACAACATTCCCGCCCCAACGATGGACATCAGGAAGCCCATGAACACGTGGACAGCTGCGAGTCGAGTCTTCAACGACGGTTTGGACTGGACCTTGACGTTGCGTCTGCTGGAAGTTGGCAGCCGTGGCGGGAGCGAACGCGTGCTGGAAGCTGGAGAGAGCATGGGGGACGCCAGCATCGCGAACTGTGGCCGTTTTCGAGGAATGGCCTCCACACGCGTCGCTGTGGCTGCAGGTCTGCTCGGACATCACAGGAACGAGAGCTGGCGGCATCTCGGGTCCTTCCTGGCGACATCCACACAACAGCTGTCTGCTGCTAATGTTAATCAAACGAAATTCTTTAACAGTGGAGAATTGGGAAATGTTGGTCGTCGAGACATGCATTCGTTTAACGTTATTATGTAGGCTGCCACTGAAAAAATTCTTTTCCACAAAGAACAAAATTGGACTTCGCATTCTGAGATCACTGTTATGTCTCAGCCGAGTATATGACTTGATCTTTGTATGAACTTTTTAACCCATTTCGTTAAAGCCCAAAAAACGATAAATAAAAAAATGTCTTGAGTGCGAGTCATTCCTGAATTTGACAAGCGACAACTAAAGTATGGCGAGTACCAGCACGTGTCCGTGGGGAGTGCTCCCCACTGAACCTGCCAAGCCGCAGCCGAGTATGCAGGACCTGATGGACGAGGCATTGGCGCTCAGTCTCTACGAGGAGGAGCTCACGGCCGTGCAGCGAGAGATCAATCCCGAGTACCAGAGCAGCGTCTTCACCAATTTACAGAGAAGCAAGGAACGGCGCGAGCAGGACCGCGATAAGGAGCTGCTCAATGCCGACAGCTTGGACTTCGTGGCGGAGGCCTCAGGCGAAGGCGGCGGCGCTGCTTCCGTGCTAACGCGCGCTTCAGGCGCCGTCTCGGGGGCTGCAGCGCTTGCACGTGCCCGCGTGACCGGTTCCTTGTCCATGGAGGACGTTGGACACGGCTCCGGCAGCGGCAAGGGCTTTACATCCCTCCGGGAGAGTCAGAGGCGTCAGCATAAAAGCGAGAAGAAGGGATTCGGCTCTGGTCGAGTGGAGGCGGAGGCCCACGCCACGACGGACGGCGTGATGGACGAACGCACCACGTTGATCCTGCAGAAGATGATCAACAGAGGAGAGCTGGACCAGGTCCACGGCTGCGTGCAGAGCGGCAAGGAGGCGCATGTGTACTTCGCAATGGGCACGGACGAAGCCACGATGCGACCCGTGCAGCTGGCTGTTAAGATCTTCCGCACCACGTTGAACGAGTTTGGCAACCGCCACGAGTACGTGACGGGTGACCGCCGTTTCGACCTGAACTTCCAGAAGAAGGACCTGCGTCGACAGCTCAAGGCCTGGACAGATAAAGAGTACCGGAACCTGTGCCGTGCTGCCAAGTGTAGCATCCGTGCGCCTGCTCCGATCGTGTGCAAGGAGCACGTGCTGGTCATGCAATTTGTGGGCGCTGATGGCTGGCCAGAGCCGACACTGAAGGACGTGCAGGCGGATTTGTCACCCAAGCAGCAGGCGCGCGCGTACGCGGACGTCCTCCAGGCTACGCGAGCTCTGTACCAACGTGCGCACTTGGTCCACGGCGACTTGAGCGAGTACAACATTCTTTTCGCACACCGTGAGAAGCGCATCTGGCTCATTGACTTCGGCCAGGCAGTTGATCGCTCACACCCTGACACAGAGAAGCTCTTGCGGAGGGATCTACGAACGATCAACCGGTTCTTCCAGCGTGGAGATCTGCTCGAGGCTTCAACTGACGAAGTTGGTCTGCTGTCCGATGAACAGGCCTACGACTACGTCGTCAGCGAAAAGCCGAAGGAGGTTGTAGCTGCCTTCCCAGTTCTGTCTGCTCTGTTAGAAGAGCTGACTGATGTGCCTGAGGCTGAAGAGGAAGAGATCGAGGAGGAAGAGGAAAGTCAAGACGAGCTCAAGGAAGACAAAGTGCAGGAAAAAGTTGATGCTGACGCACCGACAATTGCGCAGCCGCAAGACCCGGAGGATGTACAGTCCGAGAAGCCGCACGATCTATCAAAGACCGAGTACGATTCACTATAACGTTGCTGCTTTACTGCTATCCCCAAACTTCAGGAATAATGCAAAACTTGAAAACGAATTAGCGTTATTGTGCCGCCCCTTGAAAAAATGGCTGCGATCTCGCCACCTTCCTCGCCTTCAGCTTCAGGTAACACAGATGCCAAGAACGCCAACAAGCCTTTCAAGATTCGTGCGGAGCTGCTGGCACCGACTCGACTCGCCCCGAAATCTCAACTACTGCTCCACACTCGCTCTTTGTCCGTTCAAGTCATCGCCCACCAAGTTTTACTGCTCGTTCTGGCCTGCACCAAGTGCTACGCTGCAGCCAGCAAAGATCCGCCCCGAGTTGGCGTCCTGGGTGGCGGCAGCGTGGGGACTGCTGTGGTTATGACCATCTTGGCCAACGGATACCAAGCCGACCGGATCGCTCTTTCGACGCGCCAACCGGACCGGATCCCTCGTTGCGAGGCCCTGAAAGCGCCTTCAGCTCTCCCCATGTTCCAACTGGTGCCTCGGTACTACGACAACGCCCGACTCGCTCGAGAGAGCGACATTTTGGTGCTGTGTATGCCTCCGTCCCAACTAAAAAGCGTGACGATCCAGATCCGCCACGCGTTGGCTGCTAGTGCGCAGACCCCTCCACTGGTGATCAGTACGCTTTGCGGAGTGACACAGCAGAGTTTAACGAAAGCCTGTGGGTCGGACGTTGTGGTGCGGGTGCAGCCGGATGTAGCGAAGATTGCGAGTCAATGGCACGAGCAACAGCAAGCACAGGAGACGGTAGGGTATCCCACTCAGATATCTGCGGGTTTGCCACTGAATGTAGCGGAGCTCCAGCGAGACCGACAGCCACTGCCACTTCGACTGGCCGCAGAAGCGGTAGCGCCTCAGCGAGAGGAAATTCGCGCTTTAGTGCAGGCTTTTGCACTGTTTTACCGTCGTCCGTTTGGCCAAGACATGGGAATTGAGGCGCCGGCTCACGTTCTGTTCGGAGACAAAAGTGAAATGGTCTTGAGTGTTCTCGGTCGAGAAACCAGCAGCGAGCAACAGCATCTAGAAGTGGAGGACGTGCGAGCGAAAACTCCGTCGGTGGTGCCCTCGTGGCCACTGGAATGGGAGCAGGATCTGGCCGAACTGCAACAACAATTAGCGGCCCATGCACTTCAATAACGAAGTCAGATGTTTTGCGCTCGAAGTTGTCAAGTCTTTCGCTTGACTGCGCAGGTTAAGGTACATGTAGTAATTTCGGCCCACCAAGTTGCCAGGTCTTGCCAAGCGAAAAGGGGGTGCTCAATGTCGATCGGCAAAGCATACAGCACGTTGTAACGTGCCTAACTACAGTAGGAGCCAATTACTTAGTATAGCACTTTTTTATTCGAAGCAGCCGCACGAGATGCAACGTTGTTGCCAACTTGTCAACGGCTTGGCAATCCTCAGTTCTGTGCTATCCTCTAAGAGGAAGAGGATTCCTCTTCCTGTCCTGTGTCTAAAGGAGACTCAGCAGAGCGCCTTCGTGGATATTTAAGTACTCATGTGCACGCATACAAAAAATGGAGCTGCAACGCCCTCAAGGCAAGACAGGGCGTCTGTACTGCTCGCATCGGCTTGACGTGGCGGTGGCGTGTTGCTGGAGGTCTCCTCGTCACGAACATGACATCCAATTTTGGCCAATGGTCTCACATAGCGTGAGCGTGGTACTGCACGATCCTTTTTGTGTCCCGCCTCAATATCGCACTAACATATATTTATCCTTAAATCAAATAATCAACTTCTCCAGACTCTTACAAAACCATGTTGATACCACCTCTCTATGTTTTATATTTTATGTGTATCTGATGTGCTGATCCGAATGTATGCAAACGAATCGTCCTGCTCATCCCCATTGGCCCGACTAGCAAATCCAAGGCTCCCTACACGCGCTCAACGTTTGGCCCCGAGGCCATGACGACGTCGACGGAACTGCGAAGACTACCGGCCAGGCATTCCCAAAAGCTCCAGCAGTTGGCCACGTCTCTTTGGTTTGCCTTCCGTCATGAGCCAGCGTCTGTCGGTCTCCGTGTCGAACCCTCCGACTCCTGTCGTTGGACCCAGCACCGTCGAGGACAACGACCCCACGTCGGCGTCCAAGCGCGGATCCGTGTGGCAGTGGGTCGTGGGCTGCGTCTTCTTGGTTTGCGTGGCTGTGATCTGGAATTTCTCCAGTGTCTTGATCCAGTACATCTTCAACGACTTGTCGTTCGAGGCCCCGTTCTTCCTCACGTCCTTCGGCATGGCGTTGTTCTCCGTGAATCTCCCCATCTACTACGTCACCAAAGTGTGGTTTCCTCATTTGGGCCGAGGATTGTCCGGTCAGACAATGTCGGATCTGCCGCAGGTCAAGGCCGAAGCCGGCGCTGAGGTGCAGCAGACGCCGCACGACAAGGCCACTCTCCGACGTACAATGATCGCCGCTGCTGTCGTCGCGCCTCTGTGGTTCATAGCCAACTTCACGTACAACGAGAGCCTCAACCTGACCAGTGTCACGAGCAGCACGATCCTCAGTGCTACGTCCTCGATCTTCACGCTGATCCTGGCGGTCTGGATCCTCAAGGAGCGCTTCACGTGGCTCAAGGCTCTGGGCGTCTTGCTGTGCATGGCTGGTAACTGTACGACGCTCGCAAAGGACTCAAGTGGCGGCATCTCGGAAGGATTCTGGGGTGACGTCTGCGCACTGATCGGTGCCATCATGTACGGTGTGTACACGACCGCCATCCGCAAGTACATCCCGGACGACGCCGGCATGAGTGTGTCGCTCTTCTTCGGCTTTGTGGGCCTCTTCAGTCTCATCGTACTCGCCGTCTGCTGCATCGTCTTCAACTACACGGGCGTGGAGTCACTGCACGGTCTGACGTGGGAGATCGTGGGTCTGCTCTTCGTGCAGGGCCTGCTGAACAACGTGCTGGCTGACTACCTGTGGGCTGTGGCTATCATGTACACGTCCACCACCACGGCCACCATCGGCTTGTCGCTGACGGTGCCCATGGCCATCTTCTCGGACTGGATCGTCAACGACATCAAGCCCGGTTGGGCCACGTGGGTGTCCTCCGTGTTGGTGCTGGGCGGCTTTGTCGTGCTCGCCCTCACCACGCGCAAGGAACAGCTCAGTGCCGGGGCTGAATCGGAGCACGAGACCTCCAGCTCTGCTGCAGCTCTTTCGCCCAAGTCCCCCGCCACTGGATCCTACACGAAAATGTAAGTCGAAACCATCTCGTAACTATCAAAAGAGGAGGCGTTTTGCCCATTTATTTTGTCTCGTCAGGATGGATGTGATGATGAATATGACGACGGAAGACGTCCGTCGACTGCGTGGACAGTTCACAGGGAGTTTGGGGCTCGAAGCTTTCGTGTGGCTGATGAAGAGGAGTCTGCGCGACCGCATTCACTCCGAACTCGACTTTGTCGTTGGAGTCATCGAACTCTTCCACACGATCGACGTCAACGGAGACGCCGTACTGGACTGGGACGAGTTTGCGGGTTACATGATGGATGCAGGTCAGGCCAAAGCGGATTTCTACTTCGACGGTCGAGGGTTATCAACCAAGCACTACGTTCCCTTGAGCATTCTCCCTCCAGACTCGAAGACTCCACTGCAACAAATAACCACCCGAGTGCAGCAGATGCGACTGCTACCGGAGCAGAACGCAATGGCGTACTTCGAAGCGAACTCGGACGTCGTGTACGTCTACGGCCTGCAGTTCGACCGCAACGATGGGCCAAAGCACCTGTCCACTATGCGGCTGCACACTGCGTTCCAAGAGCATATTGTGCTGGATGTGGTCTACGTGGCCGCTCGGAAGTCGCTGGTGACGTCCTCGGTGCTTGTACGGGGGTATCTGAGCGTTTGGAGCGTGACAGATCTGTATAACCCGGTGATGACACATCGCCTCGAGTCTTTTGCCGCTCAGGAGAACTTGTGCTGGGTGCCGTCTCTTAACAGCATGGCGACGTCTGCAGTGGTTATCCCTAGTTTACACTCTGGCAAACCATCGGACTCGAAGAGGGACTGCTATCGCCCAAACGCAGGCGCGAACCAACCGCATACCAAGATCAGTCAATTACAGCTCTGGGACTTGTCTGGGAAGCTCCGAGCGCCTGCAACTGGCACAATTGCAACAAAAGAAGTCGCTCTAGTGCAGGAACGAGTCAAAGGCGTCACGGCGCTTGTCGCTTTCCGCTCCATCAACCGGACGTACCTCGCTGTAGGCCGTGAAGATGGTATTCTGAGCGTCGTGGACACTGAAAGCGGACAGGAAGTAGGCGCTTTTGACGCCCACGGGAGCGGAGTGAAAGTTCTCGTGTACTCGAACGAGGTGGAAAGCTTTGCCAGTGTTGGGTTTCACTCGTATGCTGACGAAACTTCGCTGCATATCTCGACCTGGAAGAAGTCGAGTCTAGGCGGGATGTTGACGCATGATACGACGCTCAGACAGCACGAAGCTCCAGTGGAAATTCTCGCCTTTGTGGACTCGAACCATCAGCTCATCAGTGTTGACAGGACGGATACTTTCAACGTTTACTCGAGTGTGGTGCGAACGCCAACGTCTGAGCCGTGGGAGTGTCTTCAAACCTTCCAATACGCACCTCCGCCGGCGTCGAACTGGCATTTACCTCAAAAGTTATGGAGTTTGTTCGTCGTTCCTGAAACAAGTGCAAGTGATCCGGTACTGGTAACAGCAGGAACGAGTGTGAAATTCTACGATTATTGCGAAGTTAAACCGCGAGAAGAAATCTTCTTTGCGTGTTATTGCAGTGTTCTTAACGTGGTGGTTGGAGCTACAAGTACCAAGCTTTTGCTTTGGAAAGGAGACACGGGGGACCCCTGGAAGACGTACGAGTATGCTGGGATCGTTATGTCCACCAAAGATCCAGCCGCAAGCTTGAAGCAAACCGATCCGGAATCTCGAGAAGCACAAGCTCGAGCCATTACTGCAGTGTGTGTAGACGATCGTGAGCGGAAGATAATTGTCGGAGATGATACAGGCTCCATCAAGGTGGTGAACGCCGTCAATGGGAACGTCATGAAGGAGCTCGACCCACATTCCCACTGCATTGTGGACGTGTCGTACGTGTTGTACGGGAAACGCGTGTTGTCGATCTCCTCCAATTCCGTTCTGCATATCTCCGACGAGAACAACCCCCAGGGCTTTTACGTGCCGTTCGGAGGGGGCCCCATCCAGTCCGTTCTACTGCAGTCGCTTCGTTTACTTCCTGAGGTGGACGAGCCCCAGCAACCTTCAACACGCCAAAGTACTCGCCCTAAGAGCCCAGCCAAGTACGTGATCTTGAGAAGTACGGGGAACGAGGCCTTGAATCTCGTGGCTGTTTTAGTTGCGAACCCTCTGGGAGATAGCTTCATCCAGCTCTGGAATTTTGACGTCAGCCACTCACAAGGAACGTGCGTGACGCCGGAATCCTGCGGGGAAATCACGTGCTTGAGCTTCTTCGGTTCGACTGCCGACATTGTGGCCGGCACCTCAACAGGGCGAGTGTTTCTGTGGTCTCCAGTGCCAGGAACTACCTCGTACAGGTGCATCATGGAGTTGTCAGTAGCTAGGGAAACAGACCGACCTAAAGCTGGTATAACCCACATCGTTACTGTCTGCGTCCCTGACACGCAAGAAACTTCCTCGAGTCGACCAGCGATGAAGGAGCGTCTTGAGCTGGAGCGGGAGTGTGGACTGCACGTGATCGCGAGTGATGAGGCAGGAGTCGTCACTCAATGGCACGTCCGTCGCTCTTCTCAGCAGATTGTAACATTCGCCTCTCTCCAAACTACCAGAACATTGTCAAGGCCGTCGTCCAGTACTGGTCAAGCACGAAGCCGGGCCAGAGTATCTGCAGCTGACACTGCATCGTTCCAGCATGAGGAGATGGCCATCAACTTCGACTCCATCGCAGCTTTGTATCACCACGCCCGGATGAAAAGCTCAACTGGTTCTTCTCCATCAGAAAACAGCGAATTGCCCGAGCGTACAGCGGTCATCGACGTTGTAGAAGCAAACCGGCAATGGAGCGCACACTCTGGAGCTGTACTCTCATTGGAAGTGGCTACAGATCCGGCTGCTGTGATCACTTCTTCGTCCAGCGGACAGATCAAGCTCTGGGGTATTGATGGAGAGCCATACGGCGTACTGGATCACTTTGCCACTCGACGAGCTCCTCTCAATCACCCGTGGGCTTTCCCAGTTGATATGGCAGCACGGCGACAGCAACGAGAGGAAGAAGCCAAGCAGCTACTGCACCGACCGCCAGGATCAGCTTATAAAAACGGGCTGAAGGCGCGTGTGTCAGTTCTGCAGGAGCGATTGTCATTGACAAACCGGGAGTTGACCTTTACCCACCAACGACCGAGGTCTCGAAAGGGGAACCCTCGGCGGTCAGAAGTGGGTCGAGCAGTGCGAAACTTCATCCTCGCTCAGACGACCTCGGGGATGACTACCAAGCGGAAAAAACCTCCGTCTTCTGCTTTCAAAGAGATCAACCAAGACGCTTCAACTCTGCGTACGCTTGTTCTGTCGTTTGTTACTCACTTGCTCACTTGTTCACTTGCTAACGTCCTTGTCCTCTTTAGATTCCGTCTTGAGAGAGCTTGACCAGTTCCAATTGCACGCAGGCAGCTCCGAGTGCTCCAGCAGTCGAGGAGATAGAGCAGACGCTCGAGCGAAGAAGTACTCGATGGTGACGCTCGCAGACGTGAAAGCCAGCGTATTTCGTCCTCGTAGCAGCAGTACCGTCCACTGCGATTTATCTTCGTCACAAGAAACTAACAACAACCAGCGGAGCCATTCCCAAATCAACGCAGTTCGAGTCAGCGTACCTCCAGACAAACGGAAGGAGCTGTACATCACGTCAGCCCCGACTCCAGTCAATAAGATGGAGCTAGTCGAGTTCCTCTGGCAGGGTGAGGCCTCGAACCAGGACAGCACCAGTGACACACACGCCGCTAAGCCAAAAGAACGACGTCGCACTCGAGACGCAGACAGTGTGCTCCGGTATCACGTGAAGATGGCGCACACGTGGCAGCCATATCTGAAACGATAGCAGAAGACGCGGGTAGGAGGATAACTTACATTCATTTGTTTGCTGTCGTAGCTGGTGCTTCTATCGCCTTGCTACGCTGTCCTGGATCATTTGATTCGTTGTCTTGCCGATCAAAAAAGGTTGCGGAAGCTTGGTCCTCGCTCGTTCGCGTCTGCATCGAAGGAAGAGCTTGTTACTGGTTGGGGCTGGTTCGGATTAGGCTGAAGCACGACATGGTGAACAGGCATCGGGAATGAGGCAGCAAGAAGAGGCCTAATATGCCGCCTTCTCTGAAATGAACCGTACGGGACTGGACTGAACGACCTACTCGAACTGAGTAGATCACATGAACACAAGAGCCGGCCACGCGGCTCCTATCAGCGCATGTGGTTCATAACAGCACGCAAGCCGTACATGAGCCCAGCCTGCTTTCGGGCCTCGGCGACAAGCAAAATAACGTGGCACTTCTCCGACGGGCTCAGAGTGCGATCAAAGTGCGCGAAATCCTCTTGACGAACCTTCCAAGGCGTGCAAGCTACCTTCTTAAGGAAAATCTTGGTCGGTCGGTTCAAGTATGTGTTCACTTGTCGGTAGTCGTAGTCGTCGTGACAAATACCGAAGATGCGGTGCACATAATACCACACAGCATCACGGTACGGGCTCGTATCCACGCACTCCTCCTTTTGCGCGCCGAAGTAGTCGTACGTAAGCTTGTTTGTCAGGTTAAACAGGTCCTCAAGGATCTGACCAGCTTCACCGGGGAAATACCTTTTCACAAGGGAGAAGCAGTGTTCGTCCCAGCTGAAATCCTCCGTGTGCAGCACCTCATACTCCTCTGACCGGACGTCGAAATCAGCGTAGCGTATAACGCTACCGCCGCAGAACCGCCAGAGCGTGTCTTTCCGTCGGCTTGCCGTTGTCGCGTTAATTCCGTAATCAGCTTCATCCACGACGACCTCGAAGCCGTCGTCCGCACCATACTCCTCCTCCCCGTCTTCCTCACCGTCCACCTCCTGTTCCTGTTCCACACCAGACTCCTCTTCCTCGTCGGCAGTGTCGCTGTCAAGGCCGCTGTTCTTCTTCAGCTGCTTCAGCAGCATCTCGTCGTCTCTGTCAATGGTGGACAGGTCCACACTGCTGCAGCTGCTGGCGTCGGCTGCTTCCTGGTTGTCCACACCCTCAGCGCCAGCATTCTCAGCCTCTAGCGCGTATCCAAACTGTCCGAAAACTGCAAGATCCACCTCTTCAGCGCATCCAACACCCAGCGCAATACTGGCCATGGAGTGAGCCTGACAAAGCACAATAATAGCGTGCACAAGCTCCGAAACGGACCACGAATCGTCCTGGTCGGACCGAAGCAGCTCCGCCACATGTTCAGCAGTCAGCAGCCACGGGCGATGAGCCAGCAACGAGCTAAGCTCGTGAAGCCTAAAAAGCTTTGGCGGCACATAGTCCAGTCCCTTGATCCATTCTCTCTCTCCTCCGTTGACTACAAAGTTGTATTGCTGCAGATCAGCCAAGTAATGACATCTCAGCTCACTTGCACCCATAACTGCAATATAACTGCGCCATTGAAGCGGCAGCGTGCCGTCGCGCATCATCGTTGCCGCTAAACTGCGGTCGAATAGCTCCAAGTAGCTGCGGTGCCACCCCAAGATCTGCATCAGGTGCGTCACGCGGCCTGTGCGAAGAAATGCGTCCTGGAAAAGCATGCACAGATCGTCGTCCTCAGGCGCATCCACGCGCGGCACAGACTCAGCCTCCGCATCCTCGGGGGCGTCTCCGTTAGGGAAGAAGTAGGACACGCGCATCTGACGCGCGCGCAGCTCCTGGGCCTCCGGGAACTTCTGCTCGACCGTGTGGACTACCTCAGCCAGCGCCTCTCGGATGGCGGGGAAGGGCGCGTCCAGCATGAGTCGCAGAGCCGTCGGGAAGAAATCGGTGACCAGCGCGTCGTCCTGCCGCTCCAGAAGCTCCTGCAGCTCCGCGGTGATGCGCGCCAGCATCTGCTGCTGCACGTCGGCGTCGGACACCAGCACGCGGCGGAAGAAGACGTCGCGCTTGACGCCCACGCGGCGCGCGGCCTCGGCGAACGAGAGCTCGGAGTCCATGCAATGACTTGAAGTTTGTATGGCCTCTAAGAGTGCGTGTTGGCTGTGGCGCTCGAGGCTCAACTTGTGGAATGGACACACTTTTGCACTGAGTGGATCGCCGGAGGGAGTAAATCCATTTTCGACCAATGAATGAGGATCATATCAGAGTTTCTGTCCAATCAGCGCGCATCCACACTGTTGGGCAGAGAGTGGCGTCGTCCGACCGGGAAGAACTGTTGGGGCGGGGCCCGTCTGCCTGAAGTTCGGAGAGCGAGCCCTCTGGCGTCACATTTGCGAAGTGGCGAGCACAGCGATGGATAGACAGAGAATAACACGAGGCCGTTGCCATTGTTGCGGCCGCCACAGAGAAGCTAATTCCAGCGCGCAGCGCCCGCATCAACGGCGAAAGCGAGAGCCATGGAATTTTTCTATTGGGCGGGAAAGATCGCGCGGTAGGGGTAGCGGCCGGCTGCGGCTATGACTTGGACTGACTATGATCGCCCCCGCGCCTCTCCCTGATACCGCGCACTAAGTACGAAAAGGTGACGCGCCGCGACTCGCTCGGGACCTCGGCATACTGAAAGCAAGTCAGCGGGTCAAATGCCGCAAACACAAAGAACATCACATCAGGTACTTTACATGCAGTGCTGCTGCTAGCAGCCTGCTACATCTTGCAAGTTGCAGGTTCCGCAGTGAACAATACAGTAAGTATGCTGGACGTCGGTGCGCACGACAAAGAAAAGTGGACGCCGTGTTTCGGCTGCCAAAGTTCAACGCTACCAGCGAAAGCTCCAATACTGAGCCTAAGTGGTTTCGAACAAGCAGCAATTAACGCGGGCCAGAGAAAGAGCGATTATGCGACACGCGTCCTGGACTAGAATCTTAGCCGAGCATTTCAGCGGCATACTGAGCCCCATACAGTAAAATGTTCGAGACGGCTGCTTGGTCCTGTCACAGTCCTGCAACAATGGTACTGTGGCCGTAACATCCGCGGCGTCCATCGCTTCAAGTGCTGCAATTTCAAGACTGGCGCCGCTGCGCTGCATGGACCAGGTTCAAGCGGGTGTGCGACTCAACGAGCAGCGCCATCGCCGTCCAATCCGCTCGATGGGGTGGCCGGCAGCACACCCAATCGCCTTGATTATTGACGCCTTGCTGGGCGAAAGCACCGAGCAAAAACTGGCACGGTCTCTGGGCGTAAGCACGGTGGCAAGTGCACAGGATGTGGCAATGACCCAAGCTCTAATTGCTTCTAGGTCGGCTCTGTTCTTGCTGTCGTTGCGAGCCGTTGGCATCGCATCCACAAGCGCAGCAGCAAGATTCAACTAGGGTAGGGCCTTTGTTGTTCCAGCGTACGACACCCGTCGCATGCTCTGCGGCTGAACGATGCCACACGGGGCAGTTCTGGCGCGCCAAGAAGCCGGCGCCACAGCTGACGGATAGAACTCCATCGTGCCTCACCTCACTGCGTGCAAGTCGACGACAATGCGTGCTAATACCTACAGTGCCAATGCGCACAGGCTTCAGCATTAACATGGCGCCAGAAGAAGAACAACTTGCCCCGTCACTAAAGCGGGGATTGCGATGTATCCTCATCAGGATCGCGTCGCTTCAAGGTGATAGACGTCCATCGCCGCCATGGTACATGCTCCACCCTTGCTTATATACTGCAGTCCCCGTCGCTCTGTCTAACTTGCTTCACTACAGGGCCCCAAGAAGAAAGCCAAAGCCCCCAAGAAGACCAAGGAGGAACTCGAGGAAGAGCGCCGTCTGCAGGAAGAAGAGGAGGCGCGACTTCGAGCCGAAGAGCAGAAGCGTATCGAAGAGGCTCGACTCAAACGCGAGGCGGAGGCAGCTCGACGGCGCGAAGAAAACGCCAAGAACCGCGCTGCAGAGTTGGGACGTCTGGCGCTCGAGCATGAGGAGGCCCGGCAGGATCTGGAGGCCAAGGCAGCGCGGCTAAGTGAGCTACTGCGGGCGCAGAAGGAGGCCAAGGACTGGGACAACTATTTGGCCTGTCAACCA
Source organism: Phytophthora multivora (assembly GCA_001314345.1). Taxonomy (NCBI): domain Eukaryota; phylum Oomycota; class Peronosporomycetes; order Peronosporales; family Peronosporaceae; genus Phytophthora; species Phytophthora multivora. Next base: position 35,536 of record LGSM01000196.1, on the reverse strand, counting down.
CGGCCCGACGCGCAGGTTGAGGGGGACATGAACTCCTTCTTGAACTCGTGGCAGCTTGGCACATCCACGCTGCAGCTGGAGCTGCCTGCTGTTACTGCTGCTTGCGAGAGCGCCACAGAGGTCATGGAGGATCTGGCGTTCGTAGCTGCCAACGCGTGTGCCACCAATGACGATCTGCTTCGTGTTCAATGCGCGCGCTTTATCTCCCGACTAGAAGAACTAGTAGTCGAGAAGGTGGATCTCGCCACTGCGCACGTCCTTCAATACGCTGATGAGTACGCAGACTTGTCACCCGCAACATCCGCTTCAAATAGCAGCTCGAACAACGCCAATGCCACCCGCGGTGAAGTGAAACTGGCGAGTGCGTCTCCAAACACAGGATGGATGCAACTCGGCCTGTGGGTCAACCTGCTAGCCAAAGGATCTTCGCGTAACAAGCGCGTGGAGTTTCCAGAGCTTGGTGTGAATGTCGACCTTCCCAAAGCGCTCATCACGCAGTCATTGGCGCTGCGTGTGACGCGCTGGCCGTTTGATGCCTTCTCGGAAAGCTGTGGGAGCGATATCGCATTGGGTGGAGTCTTCTCGCTCGAGCTGCTTGCCGTACCGTCACCTCCAAAACGCGCCCGCGGTTGGATCATGCGGGAGGTCCCCGATGCACGCGAACAGCTCAAACGACTGCATTATCCCCTGGACGGCATGGTTCTTTCAGCCGCGCTGCCTATCAAGGCCAACCTGTCGATGCCCAAGGACGTTTTGTTCGCTACAAGTGCCGAATTGCCCCGAATCGGTTGGTGGGACGCTACGAGAAAGCGTTGGGAGGAGGAAGGAGTGACTGACGTCGTTTTCCAAGAAGACGCGAACTCTGTGAGCTTCAGCACGTTGCATCTCACCCACTTGGCGCTGCTTGTCCGACGCGACAGAAACTTTCATAAACGTTCGTGGAGACTGTGTATGGACACTAGTCCACGCACTGGTGCCATCACCGAAAACTTCCATGGTGGAGACAACGAATTGGGGGATATGCGCGCACGTCTAACACTAAGCACGGCTGTTTTCCCCCGTATCGAGTTCGAGATAACCCCACAAGGTGCAAGATTAGTAGAACCAGCACTCCCTCAGCTCGAAACGTTACGCGAGAAAGCGATGCCTCCCGGGGAATTACTGACTCGCCTGGCCCGTGCTGGAATTGATCTATGCCCGCCACTTGAATTGGAGCACGAAGTCAAGGAAGAAGGAAGTCGTGACACCGAGGAGAAGCAAATTGCAGCGAGATCTGGCTTTGTACCTAAGATGAAGATGCTCGAAGACCGCGTGGTTGATGAGATTGCCAGTATCGTGGCGGGTTTTGAAGTCATGGATGGCAATGGTAACGCTGAGTGGGGACGATTCGACGGCGCAGCAGCCACGCGCTGGCCGAATGCGATAGGGAACAGCAAGCAGGTCGTCTTCACGGTCAAAGAGATGTCGTGGCCTTACATGACGGATGATTATGAGCAACAGGCTGGAGAAGATGAAGCTACTGGCATGGCTACAAGTGCTGCAAGCGTCTTGGTTTTAGCTGAAGTGGACGAGGAAGCTAGCGGCGGCTGTGTCAAGTTCAGATTGGACCGCAAAGGCGAAAACTTGCCACCAAAGGTGGGCGATAGCGAACCAATAGATGGAGGATCCAAGGAGGAAGAAGACATTTACGATACCCACGTGCATCTTCGTCGAACGCTGGATGAAATTTCGACCCCGGATGCTCGAGACCGAATGGATAATTCACATGTGATGTTTGAGCTGTTGCTACAGAAGATGTTGCGCTTGCTTCGGCTTTTCAGCTACTCGCAGCCTCCTCTGCGCGGCTATAAGCAAGGTAAAACTGGAGAGGAGGAGAATTCCGTTGCAACTTCTTCAACGGCGAATGCTGCCGAGTCCACGTACACCAAAACATTGGAAGAACCTCACGATACTATGGCATCTGCCACGTCGACTACTCATGAAGGAGGCGAAGCTACTGCAATACCCGCTGAATAACAATGTACTTGCACGATACCATTTTTCATATTTGTGTATTGTTACTTCGGAAGTATTTATTTGTGCGAAGTAAGCTTGAATGGAATGTAGCTTAGAAGCGGGACGGGATACCGAGGTGTGCAACAAACTCGGTGTAGCCACCGATGTACTTGCCGTCTAAGAAAATCTGGGGCACGGTTTTGACGGGCTTGCCAACGATCTGCTGTAGCGACCGGATGGATATCTCAGCGGGCACGCTCACCTCGTCAAACTCCCACTCACGCTCACGCAGGACGTCCTTGGTTGCTAGGCAGTACTTGCACGTGGGCTTGGTGAACATAGTGATACCCTTGGCACGCTTGGTTAGAGCCAACAGCTCTTCATCGCGCTCCGACAGTGCCAGCGGGTCATTAAACTTGAGATCCTCGAGCTTCATGTCCTGCATGTCCACGTGCAGCCCGCACTCCTGCTGCTTGCCATTGAATCTACCAGCGCGGTCATTGCCCTTGTCCGCCTCCGTCACGGGGCGACTGGAGTGCGCATCGCCGACACTCTCATAGCCCTGTGCCTTGAGCGGGTGGTACTCCAATTGGTTCACAGTCATATACTGGTCGACCTCCTGTTTGCTCCAGTTCAGGATGGGGCAGATCTTGAGGCGGCCTTCGTACACGTTTACGTGCTTCATGTGCTGGCGGTGCTGCGTCTGGTCTGCGCGTACACCTACCAGCAGCGCAGCAGCATCTAGTTCCTCGAGCGCACGTTGCATAGGCTCTACCTTACGCATGAATCCATATTGACGGTGGGCCTCGGGCGTCTCCAGCTCGTACAGCTTGCCGTAGAGTGCCTCCATGCGCGCAGGCGTGATCGGCGACTGGTACACTCGCACGTCCAGGTCCAGCAGCTTCGTCAGGTGCGCTGCGAACTGGTACGTTTCTTTAGGTAAATACCCTGTATCCACCCACACCACGGGGATACTCTTGCTCACACTGCGCGTAAGGTGCAGCATGACGGCGGACTGGATGCCGAAGCTCGAGCTCAGCACTGTGCGTGCGCCAAAAGTGTCGAACGTCCATTGTACGATCTCCTGGGCAGATTTCCCCGCTAGCTGTTCATTCAGCGCCTCAGCGTAGGCCTCTAGCGAGGGGTATTGGGACTTGTCGAAAACGGGAGCAGGCATGGCGATTGCTTCTGGTGATGCAGATAGCGGAATGACCAGCAGCTAGCGAAATGATGCCGCAAACGAAAGGGCGTAAAAAGGTAGTAATTCGATTTAGTACATTGACGTGGGTCAATATTCTGGAATGACACAGCGAATGAACAAAATAGTACTCAGTTGGACAGGAACGACTACGCAGCACACCCCATTGACTTTTTATCGATACCTACACTGTAGCAAGTTTCAACAATACTGTAAGAAATACATACTTTAGTACATGCAATCAGCTTTGGAGGCAGTTTAGTTAGTCCCGCAAGGAAAGATTTAGCATTATAATACATTTCTGGAACTAAAGTCTAGGGAAATATAGCTACTACATGTACTAAGAATTACTATTTGGGAGGATCTAGGTGGTTGTATTACTGCATATGATTGGCCCACTGGTCGAGCCAATTATCCTTCGTAAGAATGACCAGTCACTTTCTTGTATAGTCCATCCATTGGCTGAAAAAACCTACTAAAAAATATTGAAACGGGAGCAATACCGTAATGGACAACGTGGCCATGCCAAGCGCAAGCGTCTTCAATCTGTACCAGGAAGGTCTGGGTCCTGACCAAGTACTTCAACTGTGTTTCTTGCGGCGACGTATGCCGAGGAAGCTCCAGATCGATCAGACACCAATTGAAATCGACTACGTGCTGCCAAGGCCGGAGCTAAAGATCTCAAGCTTTCTGCCTTCAGTTGATATTCCATTGCAGCAGCTCGTTGAAAATGCCTCGGTGTCACCGCAACATAATTGCAGTATAGTCGCGCCAGATCGAAGCGATACTGCATTAGATGTGGTACGAGAGAGCGCTAATAAGCACTTCTTGCACCCGCGGCAGGCTACAGTTGAAGACGTGCGCCGGTGGTCTGCATTAGGGGAGAGCGATTGGCTGCAGATTCTACAGCACCACAAGGTGCAATCCGGACAAGATGAAGAAATGACGGGGCTCCTGTCTGGATCCCAAACTCCAGACGTTTCTGACGTCTGCTGGGTATTGGAGCAGTCTCCCAGCGACGCCTATGTTTCTTTTGTGTGGGATAATCTGCTGCTGTCGCTCTTGCAGCAACGCGTGGATTCAGACTCGTCGCCTCACCAACACCTTTTCACGTTATTGGTCAGCCACCACTCGCTGGCTTCACTCAGCCCCAAAGATTTCCGCGCCAAGGTGCGCGCTCGAAAACTGCGGCAGGTCGACGACGTTTTGGGTGCACAAGGAGAATTGGCCCTCGTCGCGCTTTATCAAAGACAGCGCTATGCCAGCACAAAGTTTGGGACAAGTTTCCCTGACCATCACTCTGACACAAGTTGAAGTTGCCATATCCAATTTTCCACACTCGTGTTCATTCCGCAATTTTCCCCGTAAGAATCAAGACAGGATTGACGACAAGGATAACCATCAGTATGAAGCCTCTTGGAAGTGGTCTGAAGAAAGGGCGGAGGGGGCTTTGCTCGAAAGACGCCTCTGCTACTGCACATAAGCCTAGTCCGGCACAATTCAGGCTGCGCGCGTCGCCTTTAGTGACGAGTACGTAAGGCAATATTACAGTAGTAGCATCTTTTATTGTCTCGTTGTCTAAAAGCTCGTGTGGGTGTATAGAGAAACAACCAAGTATGGAGATGAAATCTAAGGCCACGTTTCTTACGGCGGGTGGAGTTGGTTTGACGACGGAGAAACAAGGTAAGAACCAACGCTTTACTTTTCTTCCGCTGATCTGACGGTGTTGCTGGTCCTACATTTCACAAGACAAAGCAAAGCCCAGCGTCTTCACAACGAAGAGCTTTATACGGCCAGTGCAGACAGGTGATGCAACAAAGAAGAGCTCTGGGTTCAGCTTTATGAAATTTCAGCCCAAATCGGGGAAATTGGCCACAGAGAAGACTGCTTTTGCGAGCAAAACGCCGTTCTTGAAAACATTTTCTGTCGGCTCACTGAACAAAAAGAGTGATAATTCATCGGGCGGATCTACAAGCAAGGAGGCATCGCTTAAACCACAAGGAAAGTCAGTTTTGCCGTTTGCTTTTCGAGCGACTTCTACCTCAAAGAAACGGAAGGCCGAGTCACCTGCCAACGAAAGCAGAAAGCGCGGAATTCCCAGCAAAATTGGACGTGGCAATTCTAGCTTCACGGTGAACAACCCAGCACAGAGCAAAGGGAAAGGGAAACAACCTTTCAAGAATGCACAACAGGGGATATCCCTTCAAGGCAACGCTTCCTTCACTGACAAGATGGGTAGGGTGGAGGTAGGCGACGAAAACGTTTTGAAAAAACGAAGCTTGATGGAGACTTCAACGGCAACTTCTGCATCAAAAAGAAGCAAGTTATCGGCTCAAGTTGGTACGCTACGAGTTATGCTGACATCAATTTTACTACATACTTGAAGTACATCTAACGGGAGTTTGTGTGTTTATCGCAACAGTGGAAGGGCACGGAGATTCAAATCAAGTAGCCTATGGGGCAGACGCAGACACCTCGTTTGGCGATGAAGACTTGCCGTCACCTCCCATACCGTCGACTGCCATCAAACAGATCCACACACACCCGAAACCTGTGCGTGATACAGCTAAAAATGCGCTGTCGACTGAGTCTCCATCTCCTGATAGCAGCGAGGATTGGTATGATCTTACTCCTACAACAATCTGGTATGCTCTAATGGTATGTATTGTTTGTTACCTCAAAGCAGTTTGAATGAGATCGGTGAGCTTCTCGCGATGAAGCGCTTCTGCAACTTGGTACGCGTACTAGTATACGATCCTTTGCACTCGATCTAATTGCTACGTGTGCATAGGACGATGACCAGGAAGATGAATTTCTCATAAGGGCAGCCGCTGTTCAGGAGTTTACTGACCGCGTGGGGCTCGAGCAAAAGCAGTTTCGCAGCCGCCTACTTGATGCGCATGGTAAGAGTGAAGGCTTGCTCAACGTCCTCTTGGCTATCTAATCTCGTTTGGATTTTTGTAGCAGATGTAAGTGAAAGTCTGCTAGATGCACTTACGGTTCTCTTGGCAGAAGAGGGGGGCATCGGTATCGACAAACTCGACTTTGACATGGATATCGATGTTGATGTTGGTAACGCTTTCCTACAAGAGAACGATATCCAAGCTATCCAGTAAGGAAAGACTAAGCATCCATTTTAGTTTGACAAGCGCCGTATTAGTATCTGCTTCTTCAAAGACCAGAAGTGCACCACTGCAGTCACAACAAACCACACGTTTCTATTAGTTTACAGCACAACCCACAACCAAAACACATCACTTCCGTACCTTCTTGAACTCTTCAAAGCTTAGCTTGTTGTCTCCGTTCAGGTCTGCTTCCTTGAAACACTGCTCTGCCGTTGCTTGGGCAAGTTCTTCTGGTGACACGCCCATTTTGGTCTTCGTGCTGTCTGTCGTTTCGTACATCACCTTAAAAATCGATGTCATGTAGTTGATCATCTCCTCTTGAGTGATGTACCCGTCTCCGTTGATGTCGTAGAGCTGAAACGCTGCACGAACCTTGTCGTCCATACTTGATCCAGACAAGACGGAGAGTCCGCTGGCAAGTTCTCCAAAATCAACCGTGTTGCTGTTGTCCGTATCAAATACACGGAAGAGTCGACGAATCATGCCATCAGCTTCTTGTCTCTCCTCAGGTGACTCGTGCCCACCTGCCAGTCGTATGATCTGGTCAAAACACTTCTTGAATGCTGCGAATGTTAGCTCGCCTGAGGGCGCCGCCTCCGCGAATATCTCCAGCACGTCGTTTACTTCATACGTATCCAGCTTCAGCAGTTGTCGGACGTGTTCCATGTTGGAACTATTCATATTCAAAGCAGATGCTGAGTTTGGTGAAAGTAGCGCGTCTCCGTTCGACCCAGTCATGCCGTAAATCTTGTCAGGTGGAAAACTTACAGGAGGAGTGCTCGTACTACTCAAAGTAGGTCCTTTCCCTGCTCCCCATATCGTTTTCCTTGGCGACTCTGGAGCTGGTGATCCGCTATGATGGCTACTTCTTTTACTATTTCCAGGTGAAAGAGACTTATCATTGTGGCTTGTGATTGTGCTGCCATTTGACGCTTGCTGCTCACTTTGTCGCTTGTCAAGAATGCTGTCCACACCTGCCGCGGGTACTTCAAACCCTGACGACTTTGAGTACCAAGCTACAAACTCGTCGAAACTCAATTTCCCGTCCTTGTTCAGGTCTGCTTCAATAAAGCACTGTTCAGCAGTAATTGTCGCTAGCTCCTCCGGTCGTACGCCAAGCTTTTCGTCAGTTCCCGGACTGGTCTCGTACAGCACTTTGAAGACGCTCGCCAGGTAGCGCACCATCTCGTCCAGCGAGATGAATCCATCTTGGTTAAGATCGTACAGTGAAAAGGCTGCACGAACCTTTTCTTCACGAGAACCACCACAGAGTACTGACAAACCGCTGCTCAGTTCACAGAAATCGACAGAGCCATTGTGGTCTTCGTCAAAGATTACAAATAGTCTGTTCAGGATGAGTCGCAATCTCGCCAAGTTGACTTCATCGTTCTTGTACTGTTCATCCACAAGCTGTTCGAAGCACTCCTCAAAAGCCTCACGTGACAGCGTCCCGTCCTCCGAGCAACGGTTCGCAAAGATTTCAAATACTTCGTCAGCAGTGTACTTCTCCAGATTTGTCATCTGCTTCACCACATCCAGGCTTACCCAATCTGGCACACTTTGTTCGATCTCCCGCTGCTGCTGCTCGTGTTCACCGAGAACAGCGGGCACAGGTAAATCTCCCACCGTTTTCGGTTGCATATACCACTGGCTAAATTCCGCGAACGAAAGTTTACCATCCTTATCGTGGTCTGCTTCGACAAAAGCTTGCTCTGCCGTGATTTCGCCGAGTTCCTCGGGTGTCACACCCATTCGTGCTTCGCTATCAGGGTTCACCTCAAAAAGCACCTTAAAAACTGAAGTGAGGTAGAGTCGCATCTCGCCCAGTGAAATGTACCCGTCGTGGTTCACATCGTACAGGTTAAATGCGGCTCGCACTTTATCCGTCTGGCTTCCTCCACAAAGAACTGACAGCCCGCTTGCCAGCTCGTTAAAGTCCACTAGTCCATTGTTGTCTTGGTCAAACAGCTCAAAGATCCGATCCACCAGCAATTGTAGCCTGTCCACTGATTCCTTAGTTGCAGATTCGACTTTGAAGTGGCCAAATGCCTGTCTAAATGCTTCCTTGTCCATTGTACCATCCGGAGAAGTGAATTTGGCAAACGTGTTGAGTACCTGCTGAGCTGAAAATGAGCCCAAGTTTGTCAAACGGCGCACCTCCCGTAACGACAGCCACTCCGGAATATTATTTTGAATCAAACGCTCCATGTTGGCCGCGTTGGAACGCGTGTACCACTTGCGAAACTCAGGAAAGCTCAAACGGCCATCGTTATCAAGGTCGGCTTCAGTGAAAGCCTGCTGCGCAGTGCGCACACCCAACTCTTCTGGAGATTCGCGATCCATGTGTTGTAGAGCAGCAGGCGAAGCCTCCTTCAGAACCCTGAAAACAGAGGTCAGGTACCGCGTCATCTCCTCCATCGAAATGTACCCGTCGGCGTTGTAGTCGTACAAAGCAAACGCAGCACGAATCTTTTCCTCAGAAGAACCACCACAAAACACTGATAGCCCGCTTGAGATCTCGCTAAAGTCGACCATACCGTTCTTATCGACATCGAAAAGCTCGAAGAGGCGGTTGAGAATCGGGTTGATTCGCTGGTACTCCTCCGACTTAATGCCTTGGTTGGTGGAAATGATTTTTCGGAAACAATTATCGAACGCTTCTCGAGACACATACCCTTGTTCATCAGCGCACTCAGCAAGGGCTTCAAAAACTTCCATGGGTGAGAATGCCTGCAAATTGGTTAACCGGCGTGCTTCCGCCAAGCTGAACAACTGTTCCCCATTCTTCGCAACCTCGCCAATTCCTCCCGGTTGTTGATACCAATGCTGGAATTCCTTAAGTGTAAGTTGCCCGTCATGGTCTTGGTCAGCCTCAGCAAACGCCTGTTGAGCTGTGACTTCCCCTAGTTCTTCAGGGGTTACGCCAAGAGACTGCGTATCTGGAGACACTTGGAATAGTACGCGGAACACAGACGTCAGGTAACGTGTCATTTCATCAAGCGAGATAAATCCATCGCCATTGAAGTCGAAAAGCGCGAATGCTGCCTCAACCTTTTGGTCTTTTGTACCGCCACACAGCACGGACAAACCGCTGGCGAGTTCTCCAAAATCCACAGCACCACTGTTGTCCCTGTCGAATAGATCGAAAAGGCTATCGACAACCTCTTGCAGTTTTTTCTGCGTTCCAGTATCTAATTGATGCGCCACCTCGGACTTTTGCCCATTGATCACCTTCCGAAAGCTTTCATTGAAGGCGTCTCGAGACAGTAGTCCCTCTTCATCCGCCTCACTAGCAAAGATTTCGAATACTTCCTCAGGTTCGTATTGAGCAAGATTCGTCAATTGCTTGATTTCGTTCAGTGGCATCCAGTGTAATGAAGAGTCAACGATGGCATTCTTCGCCACAGCACTGCTAATCCCTGCTTGTGCCGGAGAATTGTACCACGTCAAGAACTCATCGTAGCTTAATTTCCCGTCATGGTTGGAATCAGCTTCTAAAAATGCCTGCTCCGCGGTAACGACACCGAGTTCCTCAGCCGAGACACCAGTTTCCTGCCTCATTTCAGGTTGCACTTCGTACAGGACCTTGAAAATTGAAGTGAGATAACGTTTCATCTCGTCCAAGGAGATAAATCCATCTGCGTTGAAATCATACAAGCGGAACGCTGCTTTAACCTTGGCATCCCGAGCACCTTTGCAAAGAACAGATAGACCACTAGCTAGCTCACTGAAGTCGATTTGCCCGTTGCCGTCACGGTCGAAAACATCGTACAGCCGATCTGCTACCATTTTTGCGCGAAGCTTTTCAATTTGAGTGCGTGGGTGCGCCATCTCGATAATCTCAAAAAAGCACTTATCGAATGACTCTCGATTAAGCATACCATCCCCATCCGCATGCTCAGCAAACCGCTCAAACACCTCAACCACGTCCAGGTTTCCTAAGTTCGTCAGTTGGCGCACCTCGTTCAGATCTAAAGGCGCAACAATGTCGTTGAAGGACGCCTGCTCCGGTCTAGAATACCATTTCTGGAACTCGTCAAAGCTCAGCTTTCCGTCATGGTTAACATCAGCGACCTCGAAAATTTCACTTACTGTCGCTGCAGCCAGCGTGCCTGCCGAGATTCCAAGCTGCTGCTGGCGTGTAGGGTCTAGTGCATAAAGCAGCTTGAACACCGATTCCAAATAGTGAGTCATCTCCTCTTGTGAAATGACACCATCTCCATTCGTGTCGTAAACTTTGAACGCAGCCAGCACTTTTTCATCCCGTGGAGAAGCTCCACACAGGATAGAGAGTCCACTGATAAGCTCGTTAAAGTCAACGAGGCCCTTTTGCTCGGTGTCAAATGCGGAAAAAAGACGATCAATCACTTCATGCACACTAGTACTTTCATCTACCGATAGTGCGGGTGTAGCTCTGCTGCAGATGCTTTTGTAAAAGCATTCATCAAACTTGCGACGTGAAATTTGTTTACCACCACCTGTGGCGGAGGCAAACAGCTCGGACACCTTATCCAATGACATATCTTCCAGGCCAGACAACTTTTTCGCAACTTCAATTGGGATTATCCCCACTGTACCCTCCTCACTTGAGCCTGATGAAGAACTTGCAGCAGGGGCATCAGTATTTAAGACCCTGTTGCCATTTGCAAACTGGCCCTGCTGATGTGGTTTGCGTGGATTTTGTTGTTCAAACCAAACTCGAAATTCGTCAAAACTCAACTGGCCGTCACGGTTGTGATCGAAAGCTCGAAAGCACTCACGTGTAGTCGTTTTCGCGAGCTGATCTGGCGTCATCCCCGTTTTTGCTGGCAATTCCTGAGACGCTTTGAACATCACTCGGAAGACAGACGTCAAGTACGAAGTCATCTCTTCTGGGGAGATAAATCCATCGTGATTTACATCATACAAGGTGAACATCGACCTGGCCTTTTCTGCTCGGCTGCCTCCGCAAAGAATTGAGAGACCTGCACTAAGTTCCTGCACGTCGACAACTCCATTTTTGTCGGAATCAAACAGCTCGAACAGTTCTTTCAGAAGCTGGTATGTCTTCGCCTGCGTCTCACGACTAATCTGGCCCTCTTTTGTTAGCAACTTGTTGAAACAACGGAAGAAAATTGGCTGTGATACATTGCCATCCCCGTCCGCTGAAGCTTGAAAGAACTCGAAAATATCGTTAACGTCGTAGGAACCCAGATTTGTCAGCTTCTTCATTTCATTGAGCACTCCTTTTGACGACACTGAGGATACCCGTACAGACGAGGGACCACCATTTGAGTAGGCAGGGTCACCTGCTGGTGTTTGCCGTTGTGACTGCATCATAGGAGGTAGTTGTGGCGCACCTTGAGAGCTGTGCCATTTGGTGAACTCCTCAAAGCTCAAGCAATCATCCTGATTCGCGTCAGCGAGATTAAAAGCATCCGATGTTGTGATTTGAGCCAGTTTCTCCGGAGAAATACCGCCAAGCTGCTGCACTGTGGCCGGGGACGTCATGAAAACAATTCGGTACACTGAAGCCAGATACGTTTCCATTTCGTCGCGCGAGATTACACCGTCTTGGTTGATGTCAAACAAAGTGAAGGCGGATTTAATTTTCTCTTGCTGAGACCCACTGCATAGCACCGAAATGCCGCTGGATAATTCACAAAAATCAACGAAGCCGTCGTGATTGCTGTCAAAACCATCGAAAACGGCCCCCATGATAGTCTGCAATTGCTCTTTCTCCTCAGCGCTTGGCTTGCGCCTGGTTGTTGCAGCATGCTCCTCAACGAGCGCATCGACTATAGAAAAGAAGGCCTTTCGCGACAGGACACCGTCTTCGTTTACTTTTGCAGCAATGACTTCAAACACATCGCTAGGGGCTCGGTCTCTCAGGCCTGTGAGTGAAGCAACAAAGTTTGACATTCCAAATGCTTCGTTGCCGCTAAAACCAGTTTGACGCTGCGGGTCTGTAGAGGGGGCCGTTCCAGGTTGTTGGTAGTGCCGCCCATAAACCCAATACCACGCACGAAATTCTTCAAGTGACAGCTTTCCATCTCGGTTCACATCAGATTCCTCAAACGCTTGCACTGTTGTGTAGTGGGCAAGGGCCTTTGCATCAATACCAATCGATCGCTTTATGGCCGGGTTAGTCTCATACATGACGTTGAAAACTGAGGTCAAATACGTCTCCATCTCCTGTTGCGTAATGTATCCGTCGCCATCGGTGTCGAAAAGAGAAAAAGCTGCCACCACTTTATCTTCATGTGAATCTCCACAAAGCACAGATAGTCCACTGCTCAACTCCGCAAAGTTCACGGAATCGCTTTCATCCTCATCAAACGCGTCGAAAAGTCGATCCAAGAACGTTGCAATCTCTTTAGTAGGCTCCCTGTTCAATCTCTCTAGAATGGCGTAAAAACATCGTTTGAACGCGGCACGGCTTAGCCCTTCTTGCTTACCACCATTGCTAGTTGAGGCAGCGCTAAAAATGGGAAAAAGGTCCGACGCACTCAGCGCTGACAGACCTGTAATCTCGCGTAGGGCGGCTAAGTCAATATTGTCGAATACCTGTCCGTTTACACTCGATCCGTTCGTCCCACGCGTAACTGAAACGAGGTGTGCAGGTCCTGGCTTCGAGTACCATTCTCGAAAAGCTTCGTACGACAGTTTTCCCTCCCGGTTCAGTGTTGACTCGGCGAAGCATTGGCTAGCCGTCACGATTCCCAACTCTGCTGGATTCACACTAAATGCAAAAAATATAGCTGTCAGTACGCACATCTCAGGCAACATCAAATGGTACACAGCAATTCTCCGAACTCACTTGTTCTGCTGGAAAAGCTCAGGCGTCGCTTCTCCGATCACCAGAAACACTGCGGTCAGATACTTGGTCATCTCTTCCTCCGAGATGAACCCATCGCCGTCCATGTCGTATAGATCAAAGGTCAGCAATATCTTCTCATCGCGCTCTCCACACGCAAAAACCGATACGCCTCCAAGGAAATCTGCCACATCCACAATATCCCTGCGCATACTCTGCCTCTCAAAGATGTTAAACAACCGAGTGAACATCTTCCGTGCCTGCGGATCGTAGCGTCCCGACTGCGAAAGGATCTTCTCCAGACAACGGTTGAACGTGGTCCTATCCAGTGCGCCAGTAGGGCACGCCTGAATTAACACATTGACGAGTTGCGGCAGCTCGAAGTCCGTTAGGTCAATGTCTAGCTCGTCTCCCGAGGAGATCTGGGGTTCCTCCTTCTCCTCAAAGTCCTCGACGTCCTCGTCCTCTTCGTTCGCCTCGGAGGTCGTCGTAATTGCCTGATACTCGCGTTTATCGGGCGTATCACGGGTCCTAGATCCGCGTTTGCGGCTGTGGTGCGCTCGGTGTCTCCTCTTTCTGGCGGGTTCGGATGCGTCCACCTGCTCTCCGTCCAGCACCAGGTAGAACGCCGCGTCTTCGAAGAGTTCTGGAGAGCGGCAAAGCAGCGACAAAGGGTAGAACACGTGGTTGGAGGCGTGTTTCAGCGCCACGGGCGGCTTCTTCGCAGCAGGGAAGCCCGCTGCAACGCACTGGAGCAGCTCCGGGAGCGGCAGATCGGGACACAGCAGAAGCTCACGCACCTCGTCGCCTAGCGACAGCGTGACGGCACTCACACGCGCCGCCTCCTGCGTCATCTTGTCGTCGGGCTGGTGACCTTCACTCGGAGGATTCCGCACTCGCTTCACTTCACTTTAGTACTGTTGGCTTTTTTGGCTTGGGAACGCGGAAGGGGAGATCCAAGCGGGAGTGCAGTTTTCTACGCGATTCGACTAAGTGCGATGCACTATTAATAAATTTTACGGTGCTTTTGAATTCGAGCGGTTTTCGGTTCCGCTTCGAGCGGTTTGCAGTTCTTGTGGCTTTGGAGACAACGATCAGCATGGCTATTGTACCTGAGCAATTGTTTTAAAGTACCAACTACATGTTCGCACATACATTTCAAAACATTAAAATCGAAGTGCCAAAGTAGCTGGCCGTGGTGCCTGAGAGCGTTCAGGGCGACACTTTCTTCGAAGTACGGGTGTCCTGTGGCGAAAATGCAGGCGCTCGATTTGTTCGAAATAACGATGGTCGGTGACCCTATTGTTTTATTGCGAGCAAGTTGCGTAGCTTTTTAGAGCAGGCAACAAACACTGCACATGTATGTCGCCCGAGGATACATTTACCGCACCTTGCTCGCTGTGTCTCAGTCTTCCTATAGTCGCGTGATTGTCGAGCCGACGACAACATCGACGGCTCAAATCCACACCATCTGCCTGACGTGGCCATGCCCGCACCACTCATCAAATCCACTCGTCGCGCACCAGCACAGGCTCATTCTCAAATTTCACGCACAGATCGTTGTTCTCTTCCCTACCAGCCCCGCTCCACCTGAAATCCAGAAAGCATGGGCGTCGCTTACCAAACCATCGGCATGATCGGCTCCTTCGTGATCGCCAGCTCACTTGTTCCGCAAATGCATAAAGTTTACAAGACGCGCAGTGCGAAGGACATCTCGTTGCGGTTCCAATTGCTCTACTGTTTCGGCATCGGGCTTATCTTGGTCTACGGCTTCGGTGAAAACCTGTGGCCAATCTACATCCCGGCATCGGTGGAAGAGCTGGCCGGCCTCGTCATGCTGGCCATGAAGCTGTATTACGACCGCGAAGCCACGAAGCCTGGTGCCTCCGGAGCCGACGATGCGAGCCACGCACTGGAGATCGGCGCGTCGCCTCTCACGCGTCGGAGCGAGACCAAGTTCATGGGCGTTGTGCACACGCCGTAGGTACTGCTATTCCATGAGCGCCGAAGCAAACGATAATTTATAATCTCGATCTACCAGAGGCGCTTTATATGAAGTTATCATACCTTTCAATTTGATGCGCCGCCGCCGCGGAATCTGTCGCTAAGGTGATAAGATGATCTCCACTGCAGCTGTGCGCGGAGTTGGAAAACTGTAAATTCGATTTGATGCGTTATCAAACATCTAGCACAAAACTCAGATATGAAAACTAGCAAAAGATATGTCGTGTTGCTCTCGATTTCTACCGCACAAGACCTCCTCACTCCTGCACATTCGCCTCTCAATCACCAGAGGCAGACTGTCGGAAGTAGTGCATCCGATGCCTTCGAGCGACCATATCTCGTTGGTTTCAACATTCTCGCTTTCCGCCTCATTAGCTCTTCAAATTGTCAATATTTCCTCAAATTGCCATGGTGTGTCGTGCCAAGAGCGCGAAAGACTTGAATTATCCATTCCAGCTTCTATATACGTTAGGGCCGAACCTCTATGGTCAATTTGGACCCCATACTATGTTGCCAGTAGTCATCAAACTCGCCGGCGGCTTCACGCTACTAGTGTATACCACGGACGCGTACAAGCAGACGGGTGAAAATGGACAGACAGAGGCTAGTATTGAGCGCAGAGGCCGGTTTGAATCAATTCCATGAGCCTTTCCAGATGAAACTCCATCCAAGAACGCAGTCTCGCCCATACTGAACTTGTCGATTGCAAAATATTACATCTTTCTTGGAACTGCCTCGGCGAGGCAGTTGCTGGCAGCAAAGATGTTGAATAAACAGACCGAGCAACCACTGAACAACAATATTCGGTGAACAGACAAGGAACGCGTTAACGCAAGCATCCCACGCAAGGTTGCAGTTCCCAGTCCTGCGATAAGCTATACGGTTGAACCATAATTACTGCTCGGAGGTTTTAGGACAGACCCAACAGACGATTGTCACTTCCGAATCCGCTGCCCCAGCTCAAGCACCTCCGATCACCACCGACACGATGAGCCAAGTGTTCCAAATCCTTGGCTTCATGGGATCGTTGCTATTAGCAGCGTCGCTAGTTCCTCAGATGAGGAAGCTTTACAAGACCAAGAGCGCCAAGGATATCTCCCTCGTCTACCAGATCTCGTATGTCGTGGGGCTCGCCATGATCGTGGCCTACGGCTTTGGCCGGTGGCTCTGGCCTGTGTACATCCCCGCGACCATGGAGCTGTGCGCTGCAATCGTGGTGTTCAGCATGAAACTGTACTACGACGCACAAGACAGAAAACGCGAGTGCAGTAAGAACGCCGGAGCCAGCCCCGAGGTGGAGGTGGACGTCGCTTCCGCCGTCTCACGGAGCCAATGCAGCGAGGCATCAAGAGTTTAACTGTAGATAGATAGAATTGCAGTGAAAGACCTAGCAGCAACAAGGCTACAGCAATACACGTCTCATTTACCTCAGGACTTTTAGTTTTACTAGGGATTCCCTAGTAGGGAAGCGACTCGCATACACTGTAGCGAGTGGTCATTTTCAGGGCAGACATCGGCTGTTACCACACAACCACGATGACTTCCATGTAGCCATGTCCACTGAATACTGAATCCAAGATGTTAATCATTCCTGCCAATCCGACCTGCTTATGCTCAAAGGCAGCAAACCGGCGGTTTCAAACCGCTGAAGGCGACAGTCGTGCAACTCGAGCTCTGCTGCAGCAGTGGTCACTTCTCAACCAGACACCAAGATAACATCATGACCAACACGGAGACATTCTTCGACGCGTTGGGGCTCGTCGGCTCTTTCCTCGTCTCGGCGGCGCTCGTACCGCAAATTATGAAAGTGTATCGATCTAAGAGCGCCAAGGACATCAGCAAGAGCTTCCAGTCCGTCTTCGTCGTCGGAATTACGTGCATCACCGTCTACGGCATGGGCGAGGGGCTGTGGCCCATCTGGATCCCGTCGACGCTCGAGCTTCTTGGTGGCATCATTCTGCTGGTCATGAAGCACTACTATGACTGGTGCGATGCCAAGCGCCTCGAAGTCGAACAGGAAGAGGCACTTGCGGCCGTCGCCGCAGAGGAGGCCATTCAAAAGTCTCCAACTGCATACGCGAAAAACCTGACGCCGCGAGGATCAACTAACGTTACCAAGTAAATACTCAATACTTCCTTGACTCCATTATCGTCTTCTTTTCGTCAGCTCACGGTGAACTCGATCGCCATTCAAACATCGACTGGCATTGGTCAAAAACAAATATTTAGCACTCTATGATTCGCCAAAACATTTTTTTTAATTTTCTGGGTAAGAGCGGCTGCCAGCCAGGAAACGCCCTAAATTCACTTAGCAGCTCGGCGAAGGTATCCGCTCGCTCGTTCGCCCCTCACTGCGCTCTACCACCTACAACAAAGGACTAGGAGAAAATGCCGCCGAAGAAAAAAGGAGGAGGACCGTCTAAAAAGTCCGCTGAGAAGCAGAAGGACAAGACGCTGGAGGACAAAACCTTTGGTCTCAAGAACAAGAAGAAGAGTAAGAATGTGCAGAAGTACATCCAGGAGGTGACCAAGCAAGTCAAAGGTGGCACCACGCGAGCCGACCGCATGAAGGAGCAAGAGGCGAAGAGGAAGAAGGATGCTAAAGCCGAGCAGGAGAACCTCAAGAGCCTCTTTGCCGCTGCCATCACGCAGCCCAAGGTGCGTGCAAAATTCTGCAACAACTATGGCCATCACACTTTTAATGTTTCTTTTTATTACAGGTTCCTCCTGGAACGGACCCAAAGTCTGTGCTCTGCGCTTTCTTCAAGGCTGGTGTTTGCTCCAAGGTATTTTATTGCTGTTTGGAGAGATTGTGGAAATTTGGTTTCCTGACAAATTGTTGTGGATTTTGTGTGTAGGGAAACCGTTGTAAGTTCTCACACGACTTGATGGTTGGCAAGAAGGCCGCGAAGATCGACTTGTACACGGACGCCCGTGCTGAGAAAGAAGCAGGTGAGGCGATCGTCTGCTTGAATAGTTCGGCTACTGTATTTGTATCGGAGCTCATATATATGTAAATGTAAATCAGACAAAATGGACACGTGGGACCAAGAGAAGCTGGAGAAGGTCGTCAATGAGAAGCACCACGAAAAGAACATCAAGCAGACGGAGATTGTTTGCAAGCATTTCTTGGATGCCATTGAAAAGTCGCTGTACGGCTGGTTTTGGGTGTGCCCGAACGGCGGCACGTCTTGCAAGTGCGTACATTATTCTGTGCTGGATCTTGTGTCATCCGTTCAATTTTTCTAACAATGTGGTTAAATCTTTTCTTTAGATACCGCCACGCACTTCCTCCTGGCTACGTGTTCAAGTCGAAAAAGGATCGTGAACTCGAAAAGGGCAACAAGGTGGTTGAAATCTCCATTGAGGAAATTATTGAGCAACAGCGTGCTAAGCTGGGCCCCAACGGCGGTACGCCCGTCACAGAGGAATCGCTGGCGAAGTGGAAGGCAGACAAGATGACGCGCAAGAAGGCAGAAGAGGCCAAGAAACTGAAGGAGCAGGCCAAGAGGACCGGTGGACGTGGCATCAGTACGTTTATATTGTATGTGGGTTTGGATTGTGAAGACTAATTCACCTGTTTCTATTCCCTGCAGTGAGTGGTCGTGCGCTGTTCACATTCGATCCGTCCTTGTTCCGTGATGATGCGGATGCTGACGACGAGGCATACTCCGTTCACAGTGAGGACGAAGACGATGATGGTGAGGAGAAGCTTTCCCCAGCTGTCGATGCGGCGGCGGCAGTGATGGACAAGAGTCTATATCTCCAAGACGTGGATGATCTCGACTCCTTGAAGAAGTGAGCTCTGGCACTTGACCACCTTGTGGTGACAGCTCGGAGAAGCTCATGCGGTCCTTCTGTAAAAGGGCTTGATTTCTTGAAACTGTGGGCGTCGTTAGCTCGGATGTTCTAGTGTCGTGCCGAGGGCATTGTGCAAAACCTGGCTGGATGCGTGGTTGCAACTCTTGGTCCTAGAGCGGGCTGAGAAGCCTAGAGAGTCATGCTGGAAAGCAAGTACAGGTAGGCCGACGGGAAATAAATGTCTGATTTCCGAGGTCATTATCAAGCGCTTATCATGCGGCTCCTGCCACGCTTCCTAATTCATCTCTTCTTCATCACCGCATTCGGCTTCAGGGCGTTCCCCTTGACTCACGTCCCCAAAAGTTAGAATTGTCGAGCTGGCGTTCTTCAGCCGTCCGACGATGCGCTCAGCTCGCTACAGTAAGCTATTAGAGCTCAGATTTTTACACCAGGAAACGAGTCCGCATACACCTTACCGCTTCTTGCATGCGGTGCAACTCGTCCATTCCTGCCTGGATCATGGCGGCATCATTCTCTAGCTGTCTGAGCTCAGATAAGCAGTCACTGACGTGTTCACATGTGGAGTAAGTAATCCACACGAGGACGAACCTGTGCGTAGTTAGCAGATTCTTTAACGTCTTGGTTAATTGCTTAGCCATCTCCTTCAAGTCGACTTCGTGCGTCCCCACTTCCGTCGATGTTTGCTGGTCTTCCTGCTCGTCTATCGTCTCCGGTAGTTGCTGGGCCAGCTCCACCTCGGCCTCTTCCTCTTGACTTTCCAGCAAACGTGCTCTCCCTCGTGTCACAGGCATCGTAGCTCCGTTTCCTATCTGTTCTCGCTAGCAGCAATTTGCAGCTCCCAGTGCGGAACAGAATGCAGGTCACTTCAACCAAGTTGTGTAATGTCGCCCGAAGGTTTCTTGAAGAAATCCCAAGTCATAACAGAACGCGGCGCGACATGACTCCGCTCACGACGTCCGTGCTGCTGGCGCTCATCTGCGTGCTGAGCTTCGCCATCCGCCTCTTCCCGGTCGTCATATGGGGCAGCGTACGTGTCTCCTGCCCCTCAAGTGTATCTGTTCCTCGTGTAACCTATTGTACTCCCTAAGGTTATCCACGAGTTCGACCCGCAGTTTAACTTCCGAGTGACCAAGTTCCTGGCCCAGCACGGCGCCTACGAGCTCCTGGACTGGTTCGATGACCGCGCATGGTACCCTCTGGGCCGTATCGTAGGTACTACGGTGTATCCTGGGCTTATGGCAGGTGCCGCGGGACTTCAGTGGCTGCTGACTCTGGTATTTCGATTGCCGATCTCCATCCGCGATGCTTGCGTCTTCTTGGCGCCAGCATTCGCTGCACTGGCCTGTGTGGCTCAATTTTTGCTCACAAAGGAGGTGACGGGTGATAGCATGACTGCTCTACTATCTGCTATGCTGCTGAGTGTCTCGCCTGCTTATATTTCACGCTCAACAGCAGGGTCTTTTGACAACGAAGGCATCGCGATCTTCCTGCTGATCTTCACTTTTTACCTTTGGGTGAAGGCGGTGAAGACTGGTGCAATGTTGTGGGCAGCTCTTGCTGCAGTCTCGTACTTTGGCATGGCGCTGTCGTGGGGAGGATATGTTTTTATTATCAATATTGTCCCCATTCATGTATTGGCGATGCTGCTATCGGGCCATTATTCTGCCAAGGTATATGTCGCGTACTCGACGTTCTACCCGCTGGCGACACTGGGAGCGATGCAGGTACCATTCATCGGGTTTAATGCAGTGCTGAAAGGAGAAAATGCTGGATCTCATGGAGTGTTTGCACTTTTACAAGGTCAGTTTGGTCTCGTAGTGATAGTTATGTGCGGCATGGCGTTGCTGATAAAAGTTGTTATTGTGCACAGCATACGCGTTCATGCAGTGGTTGTCTACACAGATGCCAAAAGACAGCTTTATGCGGCTTCTTCGAACTTGCTTAACTGCTGGTGCAGGGATTGTCTGTGCTGGGTTATCCCTTGCATTGTTGCTGGGGAAGCTGCAATGGAGTGGTCGAAGTTTGACGCTGCTGGACCCGACCTACGCGTCAAAGTATATCCCGATCATCGCGTCGGTAGGGGAACACCAACCGACTGTTTGGTCAGCATTCTACTTCTCGCTCGGGCCAGCGATGCTGTTTATTCCTCTGGGGGTGTTCTATTCGTTCCAAAAGCTGGATGTTGCGTTCCTGTTCATGATCGTATACAGCACGTTTGCGTTCTACTTTTCAGGAATTATGGTTCGACTATTACTCACCCTGGCTCCTGCAGCTTGCTACCTCTCGGCTGTTGGTGCTTCAAACTTTATGCAGAAGATCGTGGAAGTCACACGCATAAATCCAGATACGTCCGATAAAGCAGAAGACGATGGCAATAACGACTCAGGCGATACGCCAAGGGCAGAAGAAGAGAAGGAAGACCCCCAAGAGTCTCATTCGGGGGAGATTTTTTCGGTTCTGTCCGCTAAGCTACGCTTTCAACCCGTCGAAATAGTTGGTGGAGGGAAATCTAAGGTTCCAAGGGCGCTCCAGCTATTGATTTTCGCTTGCGGGGTACGTGGATTGCACTAATTTGTTTTGGTCATGTTGTCGCTGACACTTTTGATGCTGGGCCCAGCTTCTCCTAGTTATCCATGCTCGACATTCTTCCAACATCGCCAAGAAAGTGTATTCGTCGACGTCACTTGTGTTTCAGAAAACGAATATGACAACGAAGGAAAAAGATTTGCACGATGACTACCGTGAAGCTTTCGCGTGGCTGCGCCAAAACACCGCTGAAGATGCCAAGATTTTGAGTTGGTGGGACTACGGATACCAGATCACCACACTCGCCAATCGCACAGTGCTTGTTGACAATAATACGTGGAACAACACGCATATTGCGACTATCGGACGTGTACTCACATCGCGTGAAGATGACGCCTTGCCGATTTTACGAAGCCTAGATGCCGACTATGTGTTCCTGTTGTTTGGAGGAAAAGTCGGTATGCCAGGCGATGACCTGGACAAACTGCCATGGATCGTCAAGATCTCAGAGGGCGTGTTTCCTGACGATGTGATCGAGTCTGAGTTTCAAGTAAACGGGCGGTACATTTTCAACGAGAATGCGACTCTCGCGATGACGGAGAGTGTCCTCTACAAGCTCAGTTACTTCGAATTCAATCAAATGGAAAGTCCTCCGGCTAACGAGGGAGAGGATCCTGTCTTCGGCTGGGATATGAGTCGCCGTTTTAGTATTCCCTCGAGAGATATCAAGCTACACTACTTTGAGCATGTGTTCACCTCGGAGGCGTGGATGGTTCGGATTTATCGGGTCAAGTCGCGGTAGACTGCGACGATTTTGGCTTGGCGACTGGAGAAAAAAATACCTCATTTGTGACTTGATCCATTTACGTTGTAGTTGCTGAACAAGATCAATATCATGAAATACAGGGAAGACGGGGTTCTGCGCGCTGCGGCTATGACATTGCCTGAAGCTGCACGCGTGCGTCGTTGAGCATCTGCACCGCCGACTCGCTATCCGGACGAAGCGCCGGGTCAAACTGCAAGCACGCGCGGGCAATCTTCAAGATCACGTCAGGGCAGTCCGGCGCGAAGCTTGGTCGCAGCTCGCCCTTCGCCACCTTAATCACGATGGCCATATCGGGTGTACCACTGCCTGTCTTGCTGCTCTTCTCCTCGAATGGGATCTCGCGCGTGTCCAGCTCACTCAGCACCACACCGAACGAGTACACATCGGCCTGTTCACTGTAGTTGTCACCAAGCATGACTTCGGGAGCAGTCCAACGTACCGTACCCACACCAGCAGTCAAAGTCTCCTCGTATGTGCGGTAGCGGCAAAGACCGAAGTCACTGAGCTTGGCCACCATGCTCGAGTTCAGCAGCACGTTGCGCGACTTGAGGTCACGGTGGATAATCTTTGGCGACCGGGAGTGCATGTACGCCAGAGCTTCACCGATGTCAATGGCAATCGAGATCTTCTCCTTCTTCCAGCTCAGATCAATCTTGCGGGCCTCCAGCAACGTGCGAACGTCACCGCGGTCCATGTACTCAGTGACGCCCCCGAGATCCTTCTTGTTCGTCCACGTGCAGCCGATAAAGCGCACAATCTTCGGGTGCGACAGTCGAGACATCGTTTGAATCTCTCGAGAGAAAGATACGGCCTCATCTTCGTCGTCGATCATCCTCTTCACCGCAACCGGCTGGCCGTGGTAGTGACCAAGCCAAACCACACCGAAGGCCCCGCTTGAGACCTTGCGGGTCAACAACACCTCACTCTCGTCCATACGGAATTTAACCAGCTCTGGGAAGCAGTTGCTCGAGTCGGCACGGTTGGCTTTAACTTGAGAGCCGCCCAGGTTGTCATTGCCCGGGTTGTAAACCTTGTCCTCTTTGAATAATGTGCAGCCCATGGCTGTTTGCTTTGGTTTCAGAAAGAGAGGGAGCAACAGAGGAGACGTACGTTGGTGAAGAAGTGTAGCGAGCGAGGGAAGTTATCTGCTACGTACGGAAGCCGACGCGCTTGCAGCTTGGCGCTGGAGGATCGACGAGTGTACCGAATTTGGCTTGTTGTGAATGCTGAAATGTACCTCAGTGGTGGCTTGATCTATTTTTCCCTTTACGTTGTCGTTTCTGAAACGAACAACAAACGATATCATGAAACACATTGCATAAGAGAACATTGTGGTTAAAAATTAAACAAATGAACAAGCCGCTGACGCTAGGATGTCGAAAGGAGCGGAAGCCAAGCACGCAATTGCTAATGTCCCGCGTTGCCACGTCGCTCTATCTCGATCACCACTTCGCCTTCAGTCCACTTACTCACTCCTGACCCAACCAAATCAAATCTACCATCCTGTCGTTCATCGCCGCCCAACTTCCACAACGCATCAGCCTGGTCATTCTTTTTCGTCCCTATCGTTCGCTGTTCCAGACCACGCTGGCTGTCTGTCGTTTATCCGAGAAACGCCCACAGCACTTCGATTCGTGCTGCCGAGTCACACCCGCGTCAGCTCATACGCAACAGGGAAGACGGACGGTGGCAGCTTCCATTGCTGCTGAAGATGACGCCTGTGCGTGAGGTCATTGGGTTCTGGGAGCTACGGTTATGACATTGCCTGAAGCTGCACGCGTGCGTCGTTGAGCATCTGCACCACTGACTCGCTGTCCGGACGAAGCGCCGGGTCGAACTGCAAGCATGCACGAGCGATGCGCAGGATCACGTCAGGGCAGTCCGGCGCGAAGCTTGGTCGCAGCTCGCCCTTCGCCACCTTAATCACAATGGCCATATCGGGTGCACCACCAGCACCTGTCTTGCTGCTCTTCTCCTCGAATGGGATCTCGCGCGTGTCCAGCTCACTCAGCACCACACCGAACGAGTACACATCGGCCTGTTCACTGTAGTTGTCACCAAGCATGACTTCGGGAGCAGTCCAACGTACCGTACCCACACCAGCAGTCAAAGTCTCCTCGTACGTGCGGTTGCGACTGAGACCGAAGTCACTGAGCTTGGCCACCATGCTCGAGTTCAGCAGCACGTTGCGCGACTTGAGGTCACGGTGGATAATCTTTGGCGACCGGGAGTGCATGTACGCCAGAGCTTCACCGATGTCAATGGCAATCGAGATCTTCTCCTTCTTCCAGCTCAGATCAATCTTGCGGGTCTCCAGAAGCGTGCGAACGTCACCACCGTCCATGTACTCGGAGACGCCCCCGAGATCCTTCTTGTTCGTCCACGTGCAGCCGATAAAGCGCACGATCTTCGGGTGCGACAGTCGAGACATCGTTTGAATCTCTCGAGAGAAAGATACGGCCTCATCTTCACCGTCGATCATTCTCTTCACCGCAACCGGCTGGCCGTGGTAGTGGCCAAGCCAAACAACTCCGAAGGCTCCGCTTGAGACCTTACGGGTCAGTAGTACCTCACTCTCATCCAAGCGGAACTTAACAAGCTCCGGGAAGCAGTTGTCCGAGTCGGCACGGTTGGCGTTCACTTGAGAGCCGCCGAGATTGCCATTGCGCGGGTTTCGGGGGGCCGGGGCGGGACGGCGTGGCTGATTGCCGTTCTGATTGGCTCCGAAGTTGCCGTTGTTGACGTTCACCGCAAGGTTCGAGTAGTTGGGCTCGTCGTAGCGCCCGGTCTGAGGGCGCGTGTCCTGATGGTGTTTGCTGTTTGTGCAGCCCATGGCTGTTTGCTTTGGTTTCAGAAAGAGAGGGAGCTGCAGGGTGACAATACGTTAGCGCCCGTTATGAAGCGGCTGAGCCAGCAGAGGAGACGTACGTTGGTGGGGAAGTGTAGCGAGCGGGGGAGGTGCTCTGCTGGGAGTCCGGAAGCCGACGCGCTTACTCAGTTACTGCTGGAGGAATGGGAACTGCGTGCGCCTGCTGCTGTCGGTCGCCGAGCGTGTCGCCGGGCGTTTTTGGAACTGGCTCCGGCTAGTGCAGGCAGCGAAGGGTACATTTTCTGCTCCAAAACCGCTAGGAATGAATAAATAGATGCATTCGTATACATTTGATATCACGTAATAAGAGGTTACACCAGTAAAGAGGGTTTTACATATAGATGAGACTACAGATGTATTATGCTTCGTTCTGACGAAATATCATATACTAAGAAATCATCTATCACAGGGCCATCGGATTTTCTCCAGTACCACACGACTGGATTTCTGTACTGCTTGCTCGGGTAAGCCACTGAGGAGAACCAATAGACAAACGTCCACATGGCGAGCGAGAGCTGAAATGGCACTGTGTGAGCAATGCACTGGTGGCTCCTCTCTACCGGCCGCCGTAAGTGAGTAATAATTGCATTTGCCTTTTGACTTGGCGACGTTTTTGCTGCCTCCATCATTGGCATGAGCTGTTGCAGTGGTAACTACACTACGCAAAGCTCTTCAACAAACCAGCGAAACGCCTCGTTCTCTTCACTGGCAGCAGCATAACGCCAATTAAAGCTGCGGCTCCGTTGGCAAAATTTGTATTAATACCGGTATGGCACAACGAAAATAGGTAGAGGCTGTGGCCCTGCATCACGCGCTTGTCGTGTCAGTCAGTGGCCTTCCCGTTGAGGATCAGCTGGTCGAGCAGTTCGACTGTGGCGACGTCAAATCGGCCACTTCAATTTGAGCCCCAAAGCTGGTTCTAATGCCGCTGTTGCAGGTGCAAGGGGTCACTGCGTGGAACCATTCCAGCCGTCTTGCTTTTCATGCTTTCAGGGGGTCCGGTGGTCCCGCCTATTGAGTTGAAACGCGCCAAGATTTGACTGTGCCGGTTTTCTGCTGCGTCGGGAAATTGAGAGGCACACCGTCACAGCACGGCATGACACCGACAAAGCAGCTAAGCTGCGACGTGTACTGTACCTGCATTAGGGTCGTCGTTGGGTTGGCCAGGAACGGGTTACGCTGGACACACCAAGGCAGCGCCGGTCAAGTTTTTTGCTGGATTGATTTCCTCTCACCCTCGGCTCTTGGTGAACGTCTCGTGTTCGTGCTCCACTTGCGCACATGCACTTGATCCACACTCGAAACGGCGAGAATCCTCCTTGATTAGTGTAAGAACGAGAAGCGGCCGATTACCCTCGATATCTGTCAGGCCTTGACATCGGATACTACATGTAGTACCTTTCTGCCGGTTCGTGGTGATCCTTTCGCCCACACCGAAGGCACCAACGATGTCGTGGAGTCCGTGAACGTTGCGTGCTAGCTCTCCGTCCGGATGTTACTATGGTGGTCGACAATACCAAGCCGTCGACCTTCTGCGCGTCAATCAACTCGGCATTATGGAAAACGCCGAATGCACAACGCCAAAGCTTCAGAACCGCATAGTTTGACGCGCTTCGGCCAAAACACGGAAACAAGCGACTTCCGTTCGTCGAACAGAGAGCAACCGGCGAGCAGTTCATTTCGCGAACCGACGCGTCTTGCGCACAGCAACTTGACCACGCGACCAGCGAGATTCGTTTAACACCCGCAACGGTCCTTACACTTCAACTCGCTGACGACTGTCGGAGACGAAATGGGCGGATCCGGGACGCTCATACGCTATAGCACCCAGCGCAAGACCAAACTACAGTCGCTACAGATGATGTACTTCCTGGAAGGAGGTCTGCTCATGGTGGCCAACCTCCTGCAGACCGACGCGTGGGTGAACGACCAGCTACGGACGCACTGCAGCGTATGTGTACAGCAGTTCCTGCCTTTCCGTCGACGACATCACTGTCGAACCTGCGGTGAGGTGGTTTGCAGTGGTTGTTCGAGTCATCGTGCGATTCGACTCACCGATATGAACGTGGAGTGTGAGACGCGAGTCTGCACGTTCTGCATCATCCGCGCCACCGACGCCTCGATCAAAGCTAACGAAGCCGCTATGCGAGAAACCTACTCTGAACAGAGACGCCTCTCGACTGTGTCAGTACTGAGCCTTGCTGCGCCCGCAGCTCAACGGCATAAGCAGATGACGTTGCTGAGTGCAGACTCGGAGTTGACTCTGGGTAGTGTAGTGCAACTTTGGCCGCAGCCGGTGCCGGCGAACGAGTCCGCACGCTTGGAAATGGCGAGACGTTCGACCATCCGATCCGCAGAGGTCGACCCGACCATGAACTTACTTGTGAACATTGTGGCCCGAACGCTCGAGTGCCCAGCAGCATTCGTCGGCATCATGGACGACGCGTCGCTGTGGGTCAAAGCGAGCGTGGGCCTGGACGACCGCGTCACGAACATCCCGAGAGAAGGCTGTGTGTGTGCCCACACGCTCTCGCAGGACAAGACGATGGTCGTGGACGACACCACCACTGACAAACACTTTCACACGGGGTTCCACGCCGTTGGGACCACCTCCATGCGGTATTACGCCGGCACACCCGTTCGGGTCCGAGATCACGGTGTCGGCGTCATGTGCGCCTTCGATATCGAGCCGCACTCAGAAACCACCGACGCGATGAAGTCAACGCTTGAAGCCGTCGCCAAGATCGTCTCTGAGGTGCTCGAACAGCGGTTAGAAGCGGAAGATACGATGCTAGCACCGACCGATGGTTATTCGCGACGTCGAACGGATATGGAGGACGTGGATCTGCACGCGTCACTGCACGACTTAAACCTCTTGCCTTCGTCACGGCACACAATGCCTGGGCCTGAAACGCACAGTTTCGACGCCCCACGCCCGTCCGTTTGCTTGCCGCACCAATACGCTGAGAAGATCATGGCGACGATGGACTACTTCCACCAACTGCAACGGAGTGTCTGGACTGAGCAGGATGTCGGGTCTGAAATGAGCAACAACGGGGCGATCAGGACGTTTGAGCTCCTAAGCCAAGAGAAGCAGTTTACGAGAAGCGTGACGAAGATGACTGGGAGCTGCACGAACGTCGTTACACAGCTCCTAGACTTCGAGGACGCGCTGCTGTATCAACAGTTTTTCTCTCGTGTTTCCCGGCGTGGAGAGCTTAGCAGACACACATGGGAAGACAGCGTTGTGCTGCATCCGAGCTTTGGTGCAATGCGCGAGGAGAATCTGTGTGTTGTGACGCACCGACGAGAGTATCCGGATGGCAGCAACGTAGCGGTGGCTCTCAGTGTTTCAAATGAAGAGCAGGTGTGCGAAAGCAACCTCCTCTTCGGCTGGTTTGTAGCCCCCTGCGATCGCGACGATGAAGTGAGCTCCGTCAACGTCTCCTGCATCGCTGCGCAGTCGTACGAGAACCAACCGCATGATGTAATTCTCAGTCTGGATCTCATTCGACGACTCAACCAGAAGCTCGCCATTTCCCGCTTCTTTCATCTCCCCTACGAGGCTCCAACTTGCATCAGGCCGTCAATGCTGCAAGTCCGTCTTCCACTTGACAACCAGAAAGCACACGAGGGGGTCGATGCAGTGAACAATGGTAAAGCGGAAGAGAATGACGCCAGCGGAATAGTTAAAGACACTCGACCAGCAGATACGAAGCGCGACAATGACGGAAACCCTCCTGAGAGCAATCGCGCGGCTCTTGTCGCTCTGCACGAGTCCGGACAGGTGTCCGAGCTGAATCAAAACGAGCAAATGCTGCTGGATCTGCTGGACAAAACCATCAGCACCCAAGAGATCCTAGCGCAGCGGCAGCACGAAATGGCTGACATCATCGATACACACGGGAATCAGCTGGAGCGCATCTCCTCGGCGCTTATGCGAGTGGAGTCCATTCTGTTCGAGAAGGAAGTCAAGAAGTTGAAGCGTGCGTCCAAGGGCACGAAAACATTGACGGATGTAGCATGAGTTTTTTTTGTGGATATCCTTTTGTAATGTACTGTACTGTTACTGGATCTGTCAATATACAAAAAGTTGCCTTTTGCATGAGACGAGGCATCTCACTTCAACTTGATATCATATTGCTACTTAGTACTTACTTAACTATTTATGGTACTTTTCAACTACTTTTCACATCAAAGCCATCCAGTTATGCTGACCGTGCGGAGTCGTGGATGGCTACGCGCGCGAGTCCATATCTCCTCTCCAAGAGCACTTTACGCGCTCAGATGCAGCATATCATCTGCGCCTGGATCTCTTCTACGTGACACGTCAATATCAGGCTCCGAAGCTTCCTCTGGCCTCCATAATCCCGGTTCTTTCGAAGCCCTTGCACGCACCTTCACCGCCATCGAGGTGATCCTTTTCGAACCTTGAGACTTGATGTTTTCTAGTAACACTCTGAATTGCCTTTTCAGGATGTGAAGAACTCGCGAGTCGCTAGTGTACAGCTACTGGCTGACGGATATCGCCAATTATTGGCTCGCCCCACATCAGAGGAGCTGGCAAGCGCCTTGTACCTCACGGCATCGCAGCTAGCGCCACCCTACGAGGGCCTGGAGCTTCGGTTTGGGGCTAAGAGCTTCGTGCGGTTCCTTAAGCTATTGGACACGCATCAGGACGGATATTTAAACGCGAATCAGACGCTGGAGAGGCTGTTGGCGACGTATCCGGACTACGGCCAGGCCACGCAGGCGCTGCTGGACAGTGGAAGACTTACCGTTCCAGTTCTAGAAGAAAAATCTGAGCCACTGAGTATCCGGAGTGTGCATGAACAGTTGATAGCCATGGCGAAGGATGAAGGGACCGGCGGAGTCGCGAGGAAGCAACAACTCGCGTTGAAGCTGCTGCAGCAGTGCAGGTACAGCAGCAGCATGATATGCGAGGCGGTCTTGAGAACGAAGTGTTAACTGTGTGATGTGCAGATTCTCCGAGGAACGAATCATTCTCTCTCGAATGCTGGCAGTGAGTAGAGTGTTTGTTGTTGTGGATGGAATCTCTAACGAAATTTGTGTTGTGTCCACTAGCATCAAAATCTGCGCATTGGAATGGGTGAAAAGTCGATTCTTTCATCACTAGCAATGGCTAGTACTGCGCTGGCAGAAAAAGGAGAAGAGTTAGAGAAGTCTGCAGTACCTGCTCAGAAGGACTGGGTGGACTGTGTTACCTTGGCATATGCTCAACACCCCAACTATCGCGTGCTAGCCGATATTGTACATGCAAGTCAGCACGAAAAGGATATCGAGCGAAGGATCGAGTGGCTGCATGATAAAGCCCGACCTGCGACGGGCGTCCCAGTGCTGACAATGTCTGCGTATCCAGTGTCCAGCGTTGCAGCGGTACTGGACCGTGTAGGCAAGTCAACTGGGTGCACGGCCACCTGCGAGTACAAATACGATGGCGCACGCGTTCAAGTTCACCTATCGCTGCCGGACAGCAAGAGGAACCGTATCTTCAGTCGGAATATGGAGGACGTCACGGAAAGATACTCGTCGCTTTTGGACGTGCTAGAGCAACGTGTGGCCGCTCACAATGGAGCAGCACAACGCCCCCCTGTGACGTCACTAATAGTGGAGGGGGAGGTGGTTGCGTTGGATCGGGAGACTGGTACATTCCTCCCGTTTCAAGTGTTGCAAACGAAGACAACGACGGAGTTTTGTTTGTTCCTGTTCGATCTACTTGCAGTCGATGACACTAATCTTCTACAGGTACGTGGATGTTTGCACTTAATTCGTGTTCGTACGTTCTAACACTCTGATTTATTGCAGAAACCACTTCGCAAGCGGAGAGAATTGCTCCATAGTCTGATCGAACAAGATCCTGGATATGTCGAATTTGTAAAGCACGTCGACATCAGCTTGGCATCGGAAGACACCGCGGAAACGGCAGAAGTTGTGCGTGGGTGTCTGGAGCAAGCAGTAACCGGTGGCTGTGAAGGATTGATGATCAAGGCTCTAGACGATGAAGAATCTGAGTATAAAGCTGGTCGTCGGTCGTATTCGTGGATGAAACTCAAGCACGACTACTTGTCTGGTGAAAATACTACCAGTTCTTTGTCGCAGGAGCCGAGCACTGCAAACGCTAGTGGGAACGGCACTTTCCTGGCAGATACGTTGGATCTAGTCCCCATCGGCGCGTTTCACGGTAAAGGCCGTCGCGCTGGAGTCTTTGGATCCTTCCTCATGGCCACGTACAATCCTACTAGTGGAAAATTCGAGGTAATTTTATGTTTTTCGGAGGTGACGAGACGGGCTGAAAGCTAATGATGTATTGGCTGTGATTGTAGACTATCGGGAAGGTTGGAACGGGCTTCTCAGATGCTCAGCTGACTGAAGTAGCAGCACGCCTTCAGAAGCAAGTTCTCCCTGAGACGGATGTGGTGCCGGAACAATTCCAATCTATTGCCATTCGAAGTCGCCATCCTGACGTTTGGCTCTCGCCCGAAGAAGTATGGGAAATCAAAGCCACTCAACTGACGGAATCGTCTTCGTACACTTGCGGCTCAAACGATTCTGCTGCTCGGAGAGGACTAGCACTTCGATTCCCACGCTTTGTGCGGTTTCGAACGGACAAGAAACCTCTCCAGGCGACAGAGAGTGAGCAAGTTCTGGAGCTCTTCAGCCAACAGCAGCAGGTTCAAAACTAAGGATCAAGCAAGGCACACGTGGGTATGAACAATTTTATCGTGTCCGTATTAACTGCCTGTTGCTCTGTCGCTATCTTTTCTAGGTCAATTGATGACATTTCCGAGCCTCCTGTTGCGGCCTTAAACGTTCCGGTTCGTCTCCGTTTGGATCGGTGAGTACTCTGCCTGTCTCTGGTAGCGCGCGTAGAGCGTGACACTCACAAACACAGCAGCAAACACGCCAGCGATTCCCAGGACCCACAGGAGGATGAGGTTTCCGATTGGCGTAACAAGAGCCTTCTGGCGCTCCACGCTCGTCGGTTTGGGAGCAGCAAGCAGGTGAGCAGCACCACCGAAATCGCACGTAGCGCCCTCCTGTCTGTGCGTGTGCCAGTACTCGTTGAAAGCCCAGTCGCAGCGCTTCTCAAGGGTGTCGAAGCGGCTGTCAAGATCCGTGCAATCGACCTTCTTGTCGGAGTTTCCACAGGCGAAGTTCAAGCCGCTGATGAGGTCGTCTGGCTTCACACCACGCTTAGCTGCGCACTTGAACGATCCCTTGTCTTCCGCCAAGCAGGCATGGGACACCCCGTCGCTGTGGTGGTAGTGGGACACGTTCTTGGGGAAAACGCCCTTCCGCACGAGGTCGAGGAAGTTCCAGCGAGAGCCGAACTCCGTCTTGAAGTTCCAGAAGTACCAGCCGTGGCCCACCGCGAAGGCGTTGAGCTTCTTCAGGTTGAGATTGCGAGCAAACTCGAATTCATCCTGTTCATTCTGCTGGTCGAACGTCGTGTTGCTGGTAATGGGGCACTTGCCGAACGACGGGCCGGATTGGCCGGTGCCGTACGGGCCTTGGATCGGCTTGGTGACATCAAGCGGAGTTCCAGGGAAGCCCAGGCCAAGGTACGTGCTGTGCACGGGGCACGGCGTGTAGCGGCACTGCACCTTGGGGAAGCCAGGCAGGTTGTCGTTGAAGCCGTTGAGCCACATGGCGCAGTTGTCCGTGCCGAGTGACCACTCCCCTACAATGACAGGCATCATGGCGTTCTCCATGTCTGCGATTGTGAACTTCTGCTGACAGGCATTGGCGAAGAAGTCCGCCTTCGTGCCCGGGTTGTTCCACGCCTGGTAAATGTGCGTGTCCAGGGCGATATCGGGGCATCCGCGCATGAACTGCGACCAGTACTGCACTCCGAAGCGGAACGAATCGTGCAGCACGAACTTCCAGTGCGGGGCACGCGCCTTCACGCGCTTGTACGACCTCCAGTAGTAGTCCTTTAGCAGATCAATTGGCGTGAGTTCCCACGGCTCGTTCACAGGCTCCAGCCCGATAATAGCCGGGTGTTCGGCATAGCGCTCCACCACAGCCGCCACTGTGTGGAGCGAGTGATTGAGGTTCTCATAGCTGAGCGAAGTGTACGAGTTGGAGCTCAGATTGAACTCCCCAGGCCACGCAGCCGAACGCAGCGGCCAGTGCTCGAACGTCGTCGTGCCGACCGGCTGCGTACTGCCGATAGACGTCCATTTGATGCCCGAGGACATGCCGCTGTTGTCGAATCCGTTCTGGGACCCAATGAGCCCGTGGATGTCCAGCAGCAGCTCGATATTGTACTTGTAGGCCAAGTCAGCCACCCGATCCAGTTCTTTTACGGCCCCGTCCGTGCAGCCGATGTAGGGCTCGTACGGGTTAAACATCCAGTCTCCGACCGGGACACGCAGCGAGTTGACGCCGGCCTCAGCCATTTCTTTGATGTCCGCCTCAGTGACCCACGAAGCCCAATGGATCTTCAACTGGCGGTTGGCTTCCTCCTTGCCCAACGCCGTGCAGAAGGTGTAGCTGTCCATTGCCGTTTTCTCCGGAGCCTGGTCGCCATAGCGCTGCTGCGTGCTGAGGAACTGGTAGAAGAGCGAGGGCGTGATCCACGGCTCCAGCACCAGCCACCCGCCCAGATTGGCGCCGCGTACTTGGTGGTTGAAAGGCGTGGCGTGTCTGTCGCTCGAGCACGTCTGGTTCTCGTCGTTCGGGCGGAAATCCTCGAAGAAGTTGGCGTGGTGTCGCGTCGTCCGTGCGAAGGCCTCGGCCTCGTTCTCCCAGAGCCACTTGGCGTCTTCATTGGCGGAAATTGGGGACAGACTCAGCGCCGACAGCAGCGTGGCGACTTGGAGCAGGGACGCGAGCTGCATGGCCGAGAGATGGAGGAGCGAGTGAAGGAAGAGCGAGTGGAGGAAGAGCGAGTATCTTCGAGGGCCTGCGCTGCTGGCGTCAGATTGCGAACTGAGACGTTGTGTCGAATGAGTCGGCAACAGGATTTGCTGACCAATTGAAATGGAGCAGAGGTTGAAGCGAAAAAATGGATCCGAATTGGATGGGATCACTGTTGCCATTGACTGTAGCAGTCAACGACTGGTAGTCATACTGGTATGGGCGAGTTGGGTCTGGATGGAGCTCTGCTGTGGGCACTGCTGGTTGGAAACGTTCATGCTGCATGTTCACATTGCAAGTACATGTAGTTTACGGTCCAGAGGCCACTTCGAGCAGTGTCCGGTGCAGTACCAGTACCAATTGTAGACACGTCAACAAACATGTCTGCTGCTGTTGAACCCATGGTTTCTCGCAAGAAAGTGTCAGAAATGATGCCGTGGGGCAGCACCTCGAGTCGTATATGCTGTGGGTTCTGTCGCGTGGAAGAGAGCACGGTGGCTGCCACTTGCAAAAAGGACGCGGAAGGCTAAGGACGGCTCTAGTGCAGTTGATGAATGACACTTGGCCTAAGTGGCCTGGGTAACGGAGAACCCCCTCTGGAAACACCGCGGTCACTTCGATCATGAGTGCAGAAACTTCAGTGCGAATGCAGGAGTGCCGGATGCGGAAGTTCCATAACTTAGAAAGGCCCAGTTCATACTTTCTTTTTTAACAAGCATCTCCGTGCTGCGTACTTAAATCCATTTATCCGCGTGCAACGCATACAGCAATGCGCCAAACTGTTGTGCACATGTAGCTGAAAAATATTTGTTGTACATAAAAGCCTATACAATATATTTAATAATGAGTCAGAATGCGTCCTCTCTGAATTGATACCTATCAATTCGGTACAATGTATTGCAATACATTGTATACAACGTGTATAAATATGTATACTTAATTTTAATTAAGTAAAATATATTTAAAAATCTACATGCAGGAAAATCATTTAAAATATATTGAGCTTATTCATCCTTTCCTATAACTTTGTCGATGAGTCTGTTTGCTTTGTATTGTAAACGATTTTTCTACAATGTATTTTGCATTGGATCGCTAGCGTCATGGTGCTGTTCTCCATGGTACGGACTTTGTCACCAGGAAAAACACTTGCACTAAGAAGAATCGCCTACCATCTTACAACGTCAGCTTGTTTGGTTATGTGTGGTTCACCTACGAGCACTGACAACTGCCCAGTACATCAGTTTCTTGCACCAGTAAATCGTATCCAAGGCACGCACCAGCATCTTTTGTCCTCAAGCGACGGCTGCTAGTGAGTTTGTGCTTACTAACCCGCTGCTGTGCAGGCATGCGGAATAAGCTGTTGGCCTCGACCGCTGAAATCTCACAGTCCCATTCTACATCCTTCCAGCTCCATCCCAACACACAAAAAGTGAGAGGATGTCCCTCATCAGCGTCGACCTCCACGCCCTGGCCACGGGCGGTGCGGACTACC
>LGSM01000195.1:0-53642 GCA_001314345.1 Phytophthora multivora | reverse complement strand
CACGACTTCGTACACGGCACCACAAAGCCTCTTGGGATTTTAAAATCGCCTTTTTTCCAGTTCTCAGGCCACTCGGCATCTCCATTCTTAACGCTAACAGGCACAGCTGAATGTCCCTTGAGCTCGTGATCCCAATTACCAATAAGTATCGAAAAAAATATGTTTTTATCTAATATAAAACAATTAAATTAAACTTGTTCTTAATTCGATCATAACAATAAGCAATTATATTGGTAATTAAGAAACTATTGGCTACCAGGTAGCAATATCCGGTGACCACCATCGTAGGGCTAGCACAACTTCATCGTCCTAGCTCAATCCGTTCGCAATGGTCTTCGCGTCTCTTTCTCGTTGCACGCGCGCTTCCTCGCTGCGTCTGTCGCGCCGGCTCAGCACCTACAAGCCCGACATTGAGGCCGTGAAGAAGCTGCGCGCCGAGTCGCAGGCGCCGCTCAAGGACGTCCGCAACGCGCTGGCCGCCACCGAGGGCGACTTCCCGGCCGCCTTTGAGTGGCTCCGCAAGAAAGGCATCGCGTCGGCCAGCAAGAAGGCCGGTCGTCACACGGCCGAGGGCCTCGTGTCCGTCAAAGTGGCCGACAGCGGCCTGAGTGCGGCCATGGTGGAAGTCAACAGTGAGACGGACTTCGTGGCCATGAACGACAAGTTCCAGGCGCTCGTGAGTAGCGTGGCCGGCGCGCTGGCTGAGGCTCCGGCCACGGAGGTGGTGACCCAGTTGCCCACTGACAAGCTGGCCGCGGTGCAGGTGGGCGGCGCTACTGTGGCCGAGAAGGTGCCCGAACTGGTCGGTGTCGTTGGCGAGAACGTCGTGGCCAATCGCGCCGTGCAGTTCCAGCTCGAGCAGGGCACGATCTGCAGTTACCTGCACAACGTGGCGGCTCCGGGTCTCGGCCGGGCCGGCGCACTCGTTGCCCTGCAGTTCCCGTCCCAGACGGCCTCGGCCGAGCAGGTGGCCGGCGTCAAGGAGCTCGGCCACCGTCTGGCCATGCACATCGTGGCCGCCAAGCCGCGCTTCCTGTCGCGCGAGACCGTCCCGGAGGCGCTCGTGGAGAAGGAGCGCGCGTTCCTCTCCGAGCAGGTCAAGGACTCGGGCAAGCCTGCGCACATCGTGGCCAAGATGACGGAGGGCCGCCTGAACAAGTTTTTCGGTGAGTTCACGCTGCTGGAGCAGGACCATTTCATCGAGGAGGGCAACCCGAAGGTGGGCGCTTTTGTGGCAGAGCAGGCCAAGAAGCTGGGCGTCGACGTGGCCGTGGCCGCTTACGAGCGCTTCGAGGTCGGTGAGAGCAAGGAGGAGGAGGAGGCGTAAGTGCGCAGGTGATTTAGACAAGACAGTAGTAGAGCAAGGCGTTCGCGTTAGTAGAGAAAAAAAATGGACGTGATGCAGCTCTATTATGTCGTTTGCACACAGGGTGGAGACGCCATGAACGGATGTGAGTGGTTGTGTGTAGAATGGCATTTACAGAGTCAGCACGGAGGCTTCTTAGTACATGAAGACGGGGTTGTCCACCGTGATGACGCGCGTCTCCTTCTCGAGGGCCTCGCGCACGATCTTGGGCAGGCCGAAGAGGCCCATGTGGCTAACGCCGTCGAGGAACTTGAGCGGCTTGCTGATGCGCGACTCGATCAGGGCGTTAGTCGTGGCGATGCTGCGCTCGCGGATTGCCGTCACAGCCGCTTCACCGCCGTCCTCCGCGTTGGTGGCCATGTTGAAGGCCCAGATGCAGCCGAAGGACGGGATGTCCACCGAGTAGGGCACGACCGTGTTGAAGTTGGTCTTGAGCGTGCAGTAGATGGACGAGAAGCACTCGTCCCAGTTGTACACGGCGCCGGGGCCGGACTGGGTGACCATGTAGCCATTCTTGTTGAGCTTGGTGAGCGCGTACTTGTAGAACTCCTCTGTGTACAAAACGTAGCCCGGACCGGCCTCAATGGGGTCGGCAATGTCCATGATGATGACGTCGAACGTGCCGTCGTACTGCTTGAGGAAGGCGTGCGCGTCTGTGTAGTGCACCTCAAGGCGGGGGTCCTCGAAGGCGCCGTCGGCCCACTCGGGCATCTCCTTGCGGCACATGTTGCACACCAGCTCGTCGATGTCGACCATCACGACCTTCTCGACCGACTTGTACTTGAGCACCTCACGGGCCGTGGCGAACTCGCCACCACCGCCAATGTACACGGTCTTCGGGTTCGGGTGGGCCAGCAGAGCCGGGTGCACGAGCGTCTCGTGGTAAATGGCCTCGTCGTTCTTGGCCGACTGCGTCTTGCCGTCCAGCACGAGCGTCTTGCCGAACGAGTGCGTCTCGATGATCTGCATGGTCTGGAACTTGGACTTGGCCTCGAACGTGACGGTCTTGAGCGCGGCCGACAGGTACAGGTCCTCGGTTAGAGCCTCCTTGTACCAGAACGACTTCTCCATCGGGGCCAGCTCGGCCTGCTCCGTGGCAATGGCTTCCTTCTTGGACTCGGCCATGGTGGACTGCAGTGGAAATTTACTACGGGACGAAGGACTAATGCGATAATGAGAAGCAGCAAATTGACACCCGACATCATTGACATGCACCAGTGCCAGCCAACCACTATGAGGGGTAGGGGGTCGGATGTAATTGTGATATCATTTAGGGACGGAAGCCTTACTTTTATCAAGTGAAAATGGAGTATTACGGGTTATGCAATGATTGCTACATGTACGGATTTTTGTTTTTGATGTTACGCCGAGCTTCCTCACTCAAGTGCGTAGCGTGAGCAGGTCGGAGTGAAAACAAAACAAAAAATATTTTTGCAAGTTATTGACTGTGAGCATACCTCTGACTGGAAGAATGTTGTCAATTCATTTGCATATTGATACAGCTTCACTTACCGTTGGAAAGAGAGGGTGGGAGGTGTACCGTCGACTGCTTCGACTGGTCGCTCGCACTCCCGGACGCAACGATGGACTCGATATGCGCATTTAGGTCCTCCTTGTTGCGGTGCTTGCAGTGGCCCGACGCAATTTTGTAAAAGTTTGCACGACGTAACAGCATGTACGCAATGCGAAGTAGTTGCAGTGTTTCCTTCTGCATACCGTAGACCATTCGTTAGATTTGGGTTTTCTAACAGGAACACAACTCGTCACGTACCTCAAGACAGGAGCCGGCGGTGAAGACGTCCAGACCAAGTAGCAAACCCGTCCCAAAGTCGCACTCATCACTGGCAATCGTAGCTCTAGTGACCAATTCGCTCAGTCTCTTACGCGCCGGCGATTTCTTCCCAGCGTCTTGTTTCAGTTGCTGGAGCAAATTAGCCAGGTCTTTCCTATTTGTAGGCAACTCGCGGTATCCCGTGTTGTTCTTGGAGTCTACTGGCACCGCAATTCCAAGTTGATGCAGCGATGGAGCGACGCTGTCCTTCGCCCTCTTGGATCGAAGGGCCGACTCGGACTGTCCTCTGGCTCGTGATTTCTCGTCGCGATGAGCCTCAATCTTCCGTAGTAGCTCTACAGCTTTACCGGCATCGAGTTTCGGCCGACGTTTCTCGAGTCTTTTCTCCAGTACTTGGAGCAAATTTCCCCCCGCAATGTTGAACTTGCACTCTTGACTGCTCTCCGCACACACGACGTACTCCGGAACTTGGTCGGGAGCGTCTCTACGTTTATCAACCACAAGTTAGCTTTAAGTAAAAATACAGCAGAAACAAATTAAGCTAAAAGTTTACCTGAAGTATCCCCAGTGCCGGCCAACGTCGTTGTCAGTGTCTACCATAACAGTTGCCACCTCTGGGGGGTCGAAGAAGAATCGGC
Source organism: Phytophthora multivora (assembly GCA_001314345.1). NCBI lineage: Eukaryota > Oomycota > Peronosporomycetes > Peronosporales > Peronosporaceae > Phytophthora > Phytophthora multivora. The sequence goes on along the minus strand of LGSM01000195.1, from coordinate 49,846 downwards.
CGTGTAGATACAGAGGTTTGTCCACAGTCACCTCGTGTCTGGCCAAGACGTCAAACGGACCAGTTAACCGGAGGCCCAAAGTGTCCACAAACGCATCTGCAATGAGTGAAAATGGGCCGTTAGATCCATACAATTGTTGCAAGGTAAAGCATTGTCGTTCTCCTACCGCAGGGGCTCTCGGGTCGAATCTCCGACGCCAGATAAAAAACACTGTACAGGTCTTCGGGTGGCTGCAGGAACAACGTGGACGACAGAAACACATCCCACGCAGGGCGAGGAACTGCAGACGCCGGTTGCTTTGCGAGAGGTTTTTCGCTGTCGTCGGCCTTTTGCCGTTTCGCTGGGGCGTCAGAGGCATCAACGGCGTCCTCGCGACCGCGAACACGGCTAGAGCGGCGCATTTGGAGCAAAACTATTTTTTAGTCATCAAAAAATAATGTTTTGCAAGATGGCTACATCATGCAAAAAAAGCTTCATGTTTTAACAGATACCAAAAGTACGAAACATTTTTATGAGGATGAACAGTTATACGCGAGTGATCCAGAGACCCGAACACTCATTTGTGGCTCTCAGCCTCGACATCTCCACGACGCGGCGAAGCGCATGGCCAAGAAACTCATGCAGATGCTTTGTCGGCAGTCGCAGGATGGCGCTTTGGATGTGCTTCAACTGACTCAGCTACAGTGTAACACAGTACAGCGGCAACTAAAGGTGAGCTGTGCCACCGTTTCATATGGCGATAACGCTTTCGTAGCAGGCAACCAGGCCATGGCCATCAGCACGAGTCAACCTGGATGACTCTACGCTTGCGAACCCCGAAGCAAGACAGGCCAAGCAGGACTCATTCACGAATTTCCGTTTGCAAGTGCACAGTCAACGAGGATGGCTCGCCTTCAGTTCCTTTTCGCTGCTGCCGTGGCGCTCGTAGCTCGGTCAACAACTGCCGTCACGATCGGTTCTCCTACGGGTTTGGCCACCGGAACTACCGGCGGTGGCGACGCTACTCCCGTTTACCCGAAGACCACCAAAGAGCTGGTGGCGCTTCTGAGGGACCCGTCGCCTCAAGTGGTCATCCTCAATACGACCTTCGACTTCCGCACGCTGGAGGGCAACACGACCGCCGAGGGATGTCGCCCCGACTACATGCGCAAGTGCATCGCTCTTAACAACGGCTTCAAAAGCCAGGACGTCATTCTCCAGGACGGAGGCATGAGCAACACGGGCGGATGCACCAACGGCGTCAGCGTCAACGTCACGTACGACAACGCGCCGTTCAACCGCCTGAACGTCCGAAGCAACAAAACCATCCGCGGCATCGGCCAAAGTGGAGTGATCATGGGCAAGGGGCTCGCGCTCAATGGTGACAACATTATCGTCCAGAACATCCACATCACCGAGATCAACCCGCACCTCGTGTGGGGTGGAGACGCCATCACGATCCAGGGGCTCACGGACGGCACGGTGCCGTTGAAGCACATTTGGCTCGACCACATCAAGATCTCCCGCATCGGACGCCAGTTCATCGCAGTGGACAAGGCTGGAGCTTCTACTATGACCATCAGCAACTCGGACTTCGATGGACACACTGAGTTCTCCAAGACGTGCGACGGACACCACTACTGGAGTTTCCTGCTCTACGGCAAGTACACGGGCATTACTATGGTCAACAACTACATCCACTACCTGTCGGGTCGTCTTCCGAAGGTTGGCGGCACTGCGGACAGCAACGTGGTCACGCACATCGCCAACAATTTCTACAAAGACAACTCGTACCACTCGATGGAGATCGGCACCAACGCCTACGTCCTCGCTGAAGGAAACTACTTCGTCAACACTACCAAACCACTCTACGACGGAGACGACCCGGACGTTCCCGGTATGACTGACGGGTCCATCTACGCGCCGCTGGAATCGTCCGAAGACGAGTGCACGGCTCAACTGGGTCGTCTGTGTGAAGCGAACGTCCTGGAAGGCAGCGGACCCTTTGGCTCGCGCAACGGTACTACCGCTCTCGCCAAGATCAAGCCGCACCCTACCATCGCCCGCCACGCACCACAGAAAGCCCAGCAGTTGAAGCTGTCGGCTGGCAACTTCGGTGTTGGCGACCTCGAATAAACAGCATCAGAGATCGAGAGACATTCATGGATATGCGTTCGCTAGAAGGAGAAGGGTCTTTGGGAGTTACCTAGAGATGGCAAAATAAAAGCCAAACTCATCTACTCGTAGGCCTATAACATCAGTACATCTGATAGTCCTCACCCCCTAGTTTAAACGTCGTGCTGTTCGATGGGGTCCCATCCGCTCCAAAAGTGCTCGTCCAAGCTGTCCAGCTTCGCCACTTGTTCGGCCGATAGCTTGAGCTCCGCAGATTGGAGGTTACTCTTGATACGTTCCTCGTTCACCGACTTTGGAAGGGTAATGAAACCCTTGGAAAGGCCCCAGGCGATCATAACCTGCGCCTGCGTGGCGTTCAGCTCGTTCGCGATCTCCACGACCACCGGGTCGTCCATCTTCTGCGCTCGCGCCAAAGGCGAGTACGCCTCCATGAGGATGCCTTGTTCCTCGCAGAACTTGACGGTTTCTGCACGGCCGCACCAAGGATGAAGCTCCACCTGGTTCACTGCCGGCTTGACGCGCCAGGTCGTCGCTAGCTTCTTCAGATGCTTCTCGCCGTAGTTGGAAACGCCGATGTCTCGCACGATTCCCTCCGCTTGCAAGTCCTCGAGCGCTCTCCACGCTTCAGCACGCGTGGCACCGTCGCACGGAGCGTGCAACAGGTAAAGATCGATGTACCCGAGGCCGAGTTTGCGGTTGCTCTCACGGACGCCGTCGACGACGCCTTGGTACGTCCACGGCTGCTTCTCGGTCGTCGACCAAGGGATCCACGAGATCTCGTAGTACTTGCTGGTAACGAAAACCTCCTCGCGAGGGATTCCAGAGTCGCGGATGGCTCTACCCACGTCGCTCTCGTTCTCGTAGGCAGTGGCAGTGTCGATGTGGCGGTACCCGAGTTTAAGCGCCGTGAGAACCGCGTTGTAGACTTCTGATCCTGCTTTGCTCTGGAAAACGCCCAAGGCCAAACTGGGGATGGAGTTCCCACTGGGGAGACACTTGGACTGGACGAAGGTGCTCATTTCGACGGTTGGACTTGAGTTGTTGCTGGTATTTGGAGAAGTGAAGTCTGGAGTGAACGGTGTAGGGATGCAGAGATCCACGGTACTTGAAGTGCCATCGTAATCACTTCGTATTATGGAGTCCAAAAGTTCGTCCATAATATGGACAAACGGCCGAATTGTCCCCACATTTAAAGCATACATAAAGCAAGTTAAACTATCCGAAAGACTGGTCCATAATTTGCTCTGTCCCAAGAACTGTCTCACCCCCGTAGTCAGATAAATAGCAATCGGACGAATCCTCAGCAATAGAAGAACTATGGTGCGTCTTGTTCTCTTCTCTCTCGTTCTCTCTATGCTTCTCCCTCCCCCCACTAACTATGACGTTCGCCTGTAGGCCAACACACTCGCCCCGTACCTCAGCTCCATCCGCAGCTCGCTGGACTCTGCTCTGTGTCTGCGCAATTTCCCGTCGCAGACCGTGGAGCGCCACAACAAGCCGGAAGTGGAGCTCCAGTACGCTCCCCCGTTGACTGTTTGGGCTGTTCTGATAGAGAGAATAATACTGACTGCTACTACTGTGCAGGATGAGCAAGGAGCTGCTGCTGAACCCCGTGCTGATCTGCCGCAATGAGCAGGAGAAGTGTCTGATCGAGCCGTCCATCAACTCGACGCGCGTGAGCATTTGCATCAAGAAGGCGGACGAGATCGAGACGATCCTGAGCCACAAGTTCAACCGCTTCCTCATGCAACGCGCCGAGCAGTTCATTATCATGCGGCGGGTGCCCGTGGAGGGCTTCGACATGAGCTTCCTGGTGGTTCACCAGCACCTCGAGAACATGTACAAGCACAAGCTCATTGACTTCATCATCACCTTCATGGAGGACATCGACAAGGAGATCAGCGAGATGAAGATCTCACTCAACGCACGCGGCCGCATTGTCGCTACGGAGTTCATGAAGCAGTTCACTTGAGCGGTCTTTTACTAAAGAGAGGAGAGATCAATGTTGTGGATTCATTTAGGTCTCCCTCCTCCGTCACGCAGTAAATAAAAAAGAGGAAAACAGGCTTGACGTCACTCACTGTCTATCGACTTGCTTGATAAAAATTATACAACAGAAGGGAGATTCCCCCGCCTTCTAGGTCTACTTTCGTCGTCTACATGATGCTGCAGTTGCCTTCGCCGGAGCAGTCCGGGTCGTCTCCGCACTGCTGCAGCTTTCCGATGAAGCACTTCTCCATCATCTTCCGCGCGTTCTTGGTGTGGAACTTCATATCCCGCGCACAGTCCGGACCTCCAGCTTTGCGCAGGATGGAGCGCACGCCGCCGGGATGTGCCGTCACGAGGCCCGTGACGTCGTACACGTGGCCGCTCGACACGAGCCAGCACGACTCGAGCGAGCGGTGCAGCTTCACCTCGCACATGCAGAGCTTGTGCACCTTGGAGCAGCGTTCGTCCTCCTCCGCGTCTGTGCCTGAAGTGCTGGTGGCCGTGGGGTCGGCCTTCTCGAAGATGACGCTCTTCCCCCTCAGGTCCGAGCCGCAGCGAGAGCGACGCCGTGACGGCCGGCCGTCGGCTGCGGTGAGCACGGGGCCACAGGCGCTGGGGGCGCACGTGGCTGCTTTGTCTCTGGGCTCGGGGTGTTCCCCGTCGCTGTCCTCGTAGTCCACTACGATGCCCTTCTCGTGCTTCTTGGGCTGCGACGCGGCCGCCAGTCCCAGCTCCTCCAGGTCGAACGTCTGCATCTTCTTCACCAGCTCCGTCTCGTACAGAGCTGCAGTCGAGTTGGTGGCGGTTCTCTTGGCTTGGGCGCCAGGCAGCACGAGCGTGTCGTCGCCTGCGCCCATGCACTTGGGGTAGCACGCGCCCATGGAGGTCGAGGACGGGGCCGCGCACTTGGGCAGCTCCTGCGGCTCCTGGTTCTTCGAGGGTTTGAGCTGCAATTCGGGGTAGAAGGGTGCCGTCTCTCCCGTCGCGAGCTTCTTGCTGCGTTCCATCACGAACTCCTTCGTCATTAGAGTCGCGTCCATTTGTGCTTCGTTGCCAAAGTGTCTGAATGGCAGGTTGTGGAGAAGCAACTTGAGGCCAAACAGCGCCTTACCGGTAGTCACATAAAAAGAGTACCATACAAAAACCAAGTCATTCAAGTTGAAAACGGACACGTCCCGAACGTCAGCAAACACGGATTTAGGATGTAGATTACCCTACTACTGCTACAAGCTGGAGGACGGCGACATGTTGTCGAGGACGAGGTGTGTTTAACCAGAATAGAGACTTGTCGGGTGAGCGTTCATCAATTATTTCAAAAGAGGCAGACGAACTGGGCGTAGGAACAAAGCGCTTTGGTGCGCATTACACAAATGCTAAAGTTGCTGCAGGTTCACTCCTCCTGTGAAGGTTCATTCCAAATACTACTGCACAACAATCGCATTTTGTACAAACTTTAAGTCATTCCGGTCTGTAGCAGTAGTCGATTGCGTTGACATATTACCAAGACCGCCAGATTCGAGTGACGTGTTCATCCTGGCCGCGTTTGCATCATTAAAATACGACAGCACCCCCGGAATCGCAAACGCGCTGCAAATCTCCGTGCTTGAAGGAAGACTTTGCTGCCTCGGTGACGCTCGTTCGTCGCAGCGACGAGCTGCTGCGTTGGCCTGGGAAGCACGTGCACGGTGCAGCGCCGACGTCGCGAGCCTCCAGGCCCTCCAAGTTGTAGCGAACCCTCGGGAGTCCAAGCTGAGTCTTTTGGGCCACGGGCGCGTGCCATACGGTGGTGCCATTGGCGCGAGGCGTGCTCTGTTGAAATGTTGAGCCCGTTCACGTCGAGCAGCAGACAGGTCAGCGGACGCCTCCTAAGTTCGACTTGAGTTTAACGTCCACTCCAATTGGACCACCGGAATCTAACCACCCCCGCCGCTAACTCTCGCCCTTGTCCGCAGTTGAAGCGTCCACGGTGTGTCTCCCATTTCGCTGGGGATCGAGTCGTCTTCTGGCACGTACATGTCCTTCCAGATCTCTGACAGCACCTTGGCCAGCGCCAACACGACGGAGTACTGCATCGTCGTGATGTTTCTGCGTGGTTTACTGTCCAGCGCGCAAAGCGTGGCCACGATGACGCCGTCGCCCGCCACAACCGGCACGCCGAAGAAGAATGAGATGCTGTTCTTGGCCGTAGCCACCTGGTAGTTGCGGAAGCGCACGTCCAGCTGCGCGTTCCTCACTAGGAACGGCTTCTTGTCGGACAGAAGCGAGTGCGACGAGAAGGACTGTTTCCGTTCGTTGATCAACACGCCTTCGTCCCCGCGCATGGGCGGGATGAACCACTGGCGATCGCCCGCGACGGTCGTGGCCACGCCAATGTCCGCCTCCATCTCCTTCGCCACCAGATCGCAGATCAACGCCACCTCTTCCGACACCTTCATGTCCGGTTCGTGCAGTTGATACCGCGTGATCCACTCGACCCGTTCCGCTTCTCTCGGGTGGTTCGGAACCAGCGGAACTTGTGTGGGCGACTCGTACGTGAGTGCGTAGTGACGCCGGCCGTCCTCTTCGGCCAAGAAACACTTCTCCAAGGGAATTTCAGGGATACGCACGTCCAGACACTGCTGGACGAAGTGCTGCGCGCCACGGATCAGCCTCGAGTTGGAGCGCTGGTCTGCTATCGTTTCCACCGGCGCCTGGGAGGACGACACAGTGGCCGCCCATTCATTCTCGCTGATGTCCTCCAGTAACACGCCTGAGCTCGTGTCCACCTCCTTCCCGAGATGGCGGAGCAGCGACAACGCCGCTTGTCGCCGTTCTGGTTGCGACCGCAAAGTGTCCGCTAGATTCACGCCTAAAGGACTCACGCTGGACGAGATGACCCACGGACAGAAAGTGAACGCCCCAATCTCGTCCACGTTGGGCGTCCATTTGTTCAGCAATGGCAGGCAGCTCTCACAGCACCGCACGTACCGGATAACCTGCTCTTCCCGTTCGCGCTCCACGACGCGAGAGCACGGCTCACAGACCCATTGACCGCAAACATGACACAGATACGCCTTCCACGACGTCGTGAACATGCGGTGGCAATAGGCGCAGAACCTGACGCGACTGCGGGGAGAACCGACCGAGCTGTCGTTCGACGGTACGTCGAAGATCAGCGACTGGAAGCCGATGTGGCGTCGCCGAGCCACCAACTGCGCCCGAGAGAGCCGCGTGAAGACCGGGTGGTCAGGGCCTGGCGCGTGCATGGTCCGATGGATGGAGACTGAAGTCACGAGAGCGAAACCCCCGCGTTGAAAGCCAAAAATGTCTCCTTAGCGAAGTCTTTTACGCTGTTGAGCATGCGAAGAGCGTCAAAAGACTCGCGGGTTGGCCTGGTACTACCGGAGAAGGCTGTGGATGTGATCTGTCGTAGCTTCCGCTCGAACCAGTTCTGGGCCCCGTCCAAGGCGCTGTCCAAGTGTCTATCAGTGAGCTACCAGCGCTTCCTCATCGTTCCGACGCCGAAGGACGACGTGTCCAACTTGATCTGGACGAGTGTACTAGTGCTCGTCTACTGCGCGACCCACCTGGTCGACTACCATGAAAGTTGGTACGAGGTGGCAGATGCCTGCACGACGTGGCTGCGGCTACAGCATCAGTTCGTGGACCAGCGTCAAGACCTCGTTCGAAGCGCCTGCCTACTGCTGAACGCTGGAGATTCGGATCAACTGCTCTCGACGCTTTTTACTCTGGAAACGGAGGCTCTGGACCCAGCCGTCGCTGAAGAAGACGCGGTACTGCAACGTGAAGGCTGGCAGCGCTGCTACCTGGATGAGCCTCCTTACACCGCGTACTATTTCAATGCCGAGACGAACCACAGCACGTGGCGTCATCCGTTGGAGACTGCACAAATGGAGCGAGAACTGCAAGAGAAAAAGGAGAAACGTCAAGCTTTACTCGCGAAGGTTTTACCGCTGAGACTCCGTATCAACCGCGACGTAAAGCCACCAGTGGAAACGCAAAAGTGCTCGGAATGCATCCAGCAGCCTGCCACTGTCCTTTGCGTTCAATGCGGCACGAAATACCTCTGTGACGAGTGTTGTGATGCTGCACACTGCGATCGGATCAAACGCGGCCACTTAACTGACGGCTTGCGCTTCCTGGAGTGTCTGGGACGCGCTGGTTTCCCTACGATCATGATCAGGCCGCGAACGCCGTTCATGATTTACCAGGACGAGCAGAAGAAGCTATTGGAAGAGCAGCAGGCCTCCATTGAGTCTAATACACTCGTCATTCAAAATTACTCTGTCCACAGTGAAGACAGGATTTCCGTGAGCTTCTTCATTACCGAATACTGCATGGTCGTAATGCTCTTCCGAGGCTTGGTGTCCATTACGCACAGCATCGCGATGACGGTGTCGCTGTGTGCAGCTCGAATGGGGAAACCGAAGTAAAACAGCACGCGGGTGCCTATTCCTTCCGTGTCTCCTCGTATGCACGCGAACGTTCGGAAGCGAACGTCCAGCAGCGTGTTCCTCACGAGAAACGGCAGGCCTGAGACCATCGAGTGCGCGCAGAAGCTCTTGGCTCGGTCCGTACTCACGCACGTGGACTCGCTGTTCACTACCGACAGCGCGTAGTGTTTGTCGGCCTGCACCGCCGTGACGGTCGCGAGCAGTGCGTCGAACTCTTTGGCTGCGAGGTGGCAGATGAGCTGCACCTCCTTCTGGGCCGCTACCCCACGCGTCAGTAAATTGCACTTGGCCATGCAGTCGTCTCTCGCCGCTTCGTCGGGAACTGTCGGGGCGAACGGCACGTCCGTCTCCTCGTCGTAGAAGATCGGATACTGCCGCGTTCCGTCCGACTCGGAGACCACGCACTCGTCCAGTGGCAGTTCCGTTAGGGATACTTCAAAGCACTGTTGGACGAGGAACTGCACCCACTCGGGATTGCCAGGCTTCGCACTGCTGTCTCCATTGCGTCGCTTTTGACGCCGCTGCTTGCCGCTCTTCGTCCTGATCGGCGCATCGAGCGTGACGCTACTGGAGACCAACTCGGTGGCCGCCGCCCATTCCTCTTCACGGATCTCCGCCAAGATCTGCGCGTTGGTGCCCAGTGGCCTCCCTAGATAGCTGAGAAGCTGCAGAACGGTGGGGCGTAAGTCCTTCTTCGTGCGTAGGACGTCGGCCAGGTGCAGCCCCAGCTGGCTGTTGGAGCTGGCGGTGACGTACGGCACGGCCAGGAACGGCAGCAGGAGCTCCGGCTCCGGCAGTTTGTTGAGCATCTTGGTGCACGTCACGCAGCAGCGCACAAACCGGACGAGAAGCAGCTCCCGCTCGCGCTCCACGACGCTGGAGCAAGGTTCGCAGACCCAGCGGCCGCACAAATGGCACAGGTAGCTCTTCCAGACGGGGTTGAACCGGCGGCCGCAGTGCTTGCACCGCGTCTTCCGGGAGCTGGCGAACGTCGGGTCCAGCACCAGCGGCTGGAGGCCGAGACTACGCCGACGCACGATGAGCTGCTGACGGGACAAGCGCTTGAAAACGGGGTGGTCGCGCGTGTTGCTCATTGAATTCGGATCTGCAGGGGGACCTGCGCTCGAAACGGCCTACGCGAATAACGCGAAACTAAATGTGTTTGCTCTTGTTAGGCGGACGCGCTAAGACTCCCGACTCCTACGATGCTCCTAAGGAACTCAAAGCTGCTTGTACTCTCGCAGGCGGTAGATTTCTGTGGATTCTCGTCGTTTGCGATCCGGTCAAAGCGCCGTCGGGCGTCCTGCAGGTCGTCGTACGGACCACTCAAAGCGCACGGACACTTCTGGTCGAGGTCCGTCCCCCATCGAGTCCACACGAAGAACGACAATCTTGCACCCGCCTTCAACGAGCAGGAAGTACCTCCGGGAGCTGCTTCAACGCACTGGAGAAGCTGCAGTACACGCACTTTTCCCCCGTCGACCTTGATTCCAGACTGCCGAGATGCAAGGAAGAGGCCGGTGATCAGCTCGTGGACGCGGTAGTTCCAGGGTAGTTTCCGCTCTATCGACGGGTCGACGGTCGTCGCGTAGTCCACTTTGGAAGGTAGGGCGACTTGGTCTCCGTCCTGCTGGTTCACTGCCTGATGGTCTTGAGCCGCAAGCAGCTCGCGTCTCATTGCTTCGTACCGTTGTCGCCCCAGTTTCCCTCTTACAAGCGCCTGAATTCGAGTCGCGCCTTGTGCTCGAGCGTGTAAGTGAAGGGCGAAGCGCTCGCGAAATGTGCGCTGGATGACACGTGCGGCTTGGTTCTGATGCGCCTGGAAGCGTTTATCATCGATTTCTTCCAGTTGTTGGAACTCGGTCCTCCTTAAGGCGCAGAGGTCGTCACTTTGAAGACCAGAACTGGGATCTCCCCACGGTAGAGCCACCAACCACTCGAGCCATCGGCAGTTCAGCGCGAATTCTTCTTCATCCGACACGGCTTTCAACTTGTTCAGCTCCTTGTCCAGTATGGAACGGCCTTGAGGCGTCGCGTTCGCAGTACGAACCAGCTCTTCTAGACGTTGGAGTTTCGTCACCTTTGGTTGAGGAAGTGGGGTTCTACCGGTGGTTGGAGAGACGACAGGGGAGAGGCCTTCTTCACTGCCTTGAGACTGACGCACGTTGGTCAGCAGACGCTGCACTCCTGGTAGTGGCAGCAGCTCTAGAGATCGCTGGAAATACTTCTCTGCCAGAGAGTTTTGGCTCTGGCGGAGACACTTTTTGCCGAGATCACGAGCGAGAGCAGCATCTAACGCCAGTTCTTGCTCTGTGGCTCCTTCGGAACTGGGAGCTAGTAGAGGCTCCAGCACTGCTGAGGAAGAGCCGTAGCTCGTCTGGAACTGTAGGATCAGCTGCATTTGCGACTGGAGCTGCTGGATCTGGCGCTCGTAGGCCTCATGACCGACCACTTGACTGCGTACAGACGAAAGTTCTTCTTCCAAGCCTCGGATCCGTTCTTGCCCCTCTTTGATATCTCGTCGGAGTCCTCTCGTGCTCTGCTTCGTGCTCTGAGCTTCATACCGCAGATACAACACTTCCAACTCCCGTCGAAGCTCCGGAGACTCCACTCGGTCCAGCAGCAGTCGTTCACCGCTTGGGTCACACTCGCTCATGTCAGCTCCAGACGCAATGAACTTCTCAATGATCTGAAGCGCGTCAGCCGCTTTCTCTGGGTCATTGGCCGCTTCACACACAAGACCAAGTGGTGAACGTCCGGCGACGTCTCTGCAGTTGACGTCCGCATTGGCAGCCACGAGATACAGCGCACACCTGGCGTGGACGTGTTCGCAGGCCAAATGCAGGGGCGTTCTCCCGTCCAAGTCTTTGGCGCTGACGCCCAAGAAGACGTACTTCTCCGGTGCTCGACCGGCGTCGTCCACACGCGCGTTGGCACTCAGCAGCAGCTCAACGCACTCGGACGAGCCCGTACGAGCAGCTTCGTGCATGGCCGTTCCTCCGCCAATGTTCCTTCGCGCAGGTAGCCCTCCGTCGACGTTGTACAGCACGGCAGGTACTCGATTGGTCGAGGCTTCAGCACGAAGCAGAAGACGCGCGCAGTCGGCGTGGCTGTTAGCGCAGGCAACGTGCAGAGGCGTCTGCATGGCTACATCCTCTGCATCAGCCACCGCTCCGAGCTGTAGTAGCAGCTCCACCACGTTGCTGTTTCCTCCTGCACAGGCGTGATGAAGCGCGGTGAGGCCGTTAGCAGAGCACGACGTCGTAACCAGGTTTCGCTTGGCTTCCGTCCCGTCAACGCCCGCTAGAACGCGCTGACACGCAGCGTGATCTCCGTCTCGACAGGCCACAAACAGGTCAAGCAGGGGAGTGCCGTTTGGAAGCGGCTTAGGCAAGTTTTCGAACGAGACGCGCTCCCCACAGGACGCCAAGAGGCTGTCGGCCGCTTCGCCCGCTTCCAGACACAGGACGCGGGCCGTGGCGCCGTTCAGGGCCGGTTGAAGCTGTAGGAAGCCCTTGTGGGAGATCATCACGGCCGGCAGCGTCGCGTTGGCGGCGTCAATGTGGTCCACGCTCATGACGAAGGCCGCGTCCAGGTCGTGCTCGTCGTCGTTGCAGACGACCGCAGCCACAGCTCCTGCTCGCTGCACGCGCTCCAGCTTCTCCGGGAAGGAGCAGGCGCCGCGTCTCAGCAGAGCCACAGCTCCAGTCAACTGCTGTGCGTTTAGCAGAGGTTTATCTGCAAGGAGAGGGTCGCACGCCACGAGTTCCCCCGTGTACGAGGCGCCAGCAGCTGCCGAGCAGAAATCCGCGAGTGGCGCGAAGGAAAGCTCGTACGTTGAAGGGCTCGTGGCCCACTGGACGAAAGCGAGCAACGGCGTCTGCTTTTCACGTGTAGCAGAGGCAGCAACAGCTTGTTTTGACTCGATCTCTCGCGTATCGACCGCGCTCGAGCTTTGCACTGGCTCCAGCATCTTCATGAGCGACGTAGTGGTGCGTTTGATGGCCGTCCAGCCTTTGCCCGCCTCTGCGGCCTCATGCAGCTCCTTTTGGGCCCTCAAGCACGCGTCCGCTACGAGATCCGCCTCCTCTTTCGGCAGAACCTCAAAGCTCAGCACGCCCGTCTTCACAGAGGGCGGGAACTTCTGGAACAGCGCGCGCACGTCCCGCAGGCACATGGTCACGCATGGGATCGCGATCTCCTCCGTCCCGTTCTCGTCCTCCTCCTCCTGCTCTTCGCCCATTGTGAACGTCGCCAGAGGCTCCTCTCTCGAGTTGTTGGCCAGCAACATGGCTACAGCGCCCGCTCTCTGCAGTAGTCGGGCCTTGTGCGCGAAGCTGCAGCCCCCGCGCACGACCAACGCGATGGCTCCGTGCAGTTCCGCCGCGTTCCTGAGCTCCGGCTGGTCGGCACGCGGCGGGTCCGCACAGGCCAAGCGCGCAGAGAAGGAATGGGGCGCTCGAGAGCCGAAAGCGGCCAGTGGACACGCGCGACGCCCATTGCCGCCGTCCCAGGCGACGAACGCGAACTCCTGCGCACGTGTAGCCATCTGCGAGGATCAAATGATACTGTACATATACGGATGCCCTTTCGAGCGGATCTTTTGGATCTGATTACAAGTAACGTTATCAGAAATTCTCACACGTCGCAGGTGTATCCATACAGCCGTTCTTCCTTCTTTATTGTCCAGTATGGCGTACCAGAACACCAATGCGATGCCAACGCGTAGCGACGGCACAGTGCTCCACCTGGGTCTTAAGGCTGGACAGGTAGCCAACCGTATTGTGTCGGTGGGGAGTTTGGGGCGAGCCAAACTGTTGGCTCAGTTGCTGGACGATGGCCAGTTCGAGACTTTTGAGTCTGCACGGGGGTTCACAACGTTCACAGGGAAGGTGAAGGGCGTACCGGTGTCCATTGTGGCGACGGGGATGGTACGCAGTAGGGATGTGTAGGTCTTGCGGCTACAGTGGCTAATATGGCGTTGATATTAGGGCGTCCCTAACATGGACTTTGTCGTGCGGGAGACGAGGGCGGTTGTGGACGGACCGATGAGCATCATCCGGTAGAGTGAACGTGGTGGTTGTAAAACAGGGTGAAAAGGTCTTAATGAACCCGTTAATGATGCAGATTCGGGACGTGTGGGGCTGTACGGAAGGAGATTACCCCCGGCAGTGTAGTTGTGAATGGCAAGGGCTCCGTCATGGTCACGCGCAACCCGGACGCTTTCTTTCCGGACGCCACTGGGCAAGAAAACTACCGAGTGTCTCGTGTGATGCCCTCGTCTCCAACGCTGTCGAAGGCGGTGAGTGTGGTCTTGTGACCAAAAGGGACTAAGCAAGCTGTAACCTTTTTCGTTTTGTACGACCGGTAGCTGGTTACAGCGATGGAGGACAAACTCACTGCCCTTCGTGCAGAGCCAGTGATCGCTGCTTCCAGTGACCGCGACGCGTTGAATGTCTTTGACGGACTCAACGCTACTGCTTGCTCCTTCTATAGCTCCCAAGGTACACCGGGTTTCTTCTCTAGATAGATAGACACTGTCCTTTGACGTTGGTTCTTGCTTCTACAGGCCGCCTGGACTCGAGTTTTGACGACCGCAACGAGAATCTCGTGGAGGCTTTCACCACGGCTCACCCAGACCTCCACACAGTCGAAATGGAAACCTTCCACCTGTACGTTGCTTGTGATACTAACTAGTACCCAACAACAATCTGCACTTACTAACTTTCCCTCCTCAGACTGGATTTGGCTCAACGCAGTCGTGGGGCCATTCAGGCTACAGCAGCCGTGCTAGTCGTAGCCAACCGTCTCAGTGGTCAAGTTGCTGCGTCAGAAGTACTCAAAGCACTGGAATCTTTCTGGGGTAATGTCGTCCTTCACACCGTCGCCTCCACCCCACTTGCCTAAGTCGGTGGGAAAGAGGTCAGGCCAAACAAACAGCGTTATCTATCAACGCGAAACCCTTACAAGTTGCCGAGTGGAGCCCCAAATTAAGGCCCTCAATTCTTTCTCCTTCTGATGCAAGGATTCCCGCCTAATATGCATTACGATGGTTTGTGTATATTTTTTAATATATATATATATATATAAAATAATTGTTACGTATTATGGTGGGTTAAAAAAATGAATACACAAAAAACAAAAAGTACTGGATAGAATCCGAAAAACTGTAGCCAAGATGAGCGACAATGAAGGCAAGCACAAGCGCTGGTTCCCCCTCGAGTCCAACCCGGAGGTCATGAACACCTACGTGGAGAAGATGGGCTTCCCCACATGTCAGTTCAGCTTCTGTGACGTGCTGAGCACGGAGGAGTGGGCGCTGGCCATGGTGCCCAGTCCGGTAGTGGCGGTCATTATGCTCTTCCCGATCAAACCCCACGTACGAAACAGCTGATTTGTGTTGAAACAACTTTACTTTTGGCTTGGATCGTTTTAACGTGTAATTGTGATACAGACGGAGGAGGCGGACAAGCAGGAGGCAGCTAGGATTGAGAAGGAAGGTCAGACTGTGTCTCCCAACGTCTACTACATGCGCCAGACTGTTGGTGCGTTAAATTGCGACATTGAAGTTGAAGTGGTGAAATGCTGATACGTTTTTTGTTGTTGTTATTTTTTGTTTTACCGCAGGTAACGCGTGCGGCACAGTGGGGATCTTGCACGCCATCGGCAACATGCGCCACCTCGTGCAGCTGGGTGAGTTTGTGGGCGGGTGCATTTGATAAACTACTGTACTGTAGTAATGTTAACATAAATTTATGGTGGACAGCTCCTGGCAGCTACTTGGACAAGTTTTTCAACAAGACCAAGACCAAAACGCCCGAGGAAATTGCCCAATATCTCGAAGAAGACGACGAGGTGGGCTGCAAGGCTTTATAGCAGCTACCTGGAGCTGTTGAGAGGCTGACGCTCGGGCTGTTTGTTGTCTGTTGTAGCTGGAGGAGACGCACAGCAGTGCGGCGGAGGGGGGCCAGTCGGAGGTGCGATGAATTGGTGCTGGGTTGTGGGCTGTTTGTCTCACTTATTTCGTGCAGCAATTGGAGAGCGTGGATGACCCAATCAATACGCACTTCGTGTGCTTCAGGTGCGGAGCTGTTTGCTGCAGTTTATCTCTTTGGCAATGAGAAGCGACTAAGCAAATGTTTTGATTTATGTGCAGCTGCGTGGATGGCAACCTGTACGAGCTCGACGGCCGCAAGAAGCGCCCTATTAACCATGGACCTTCCAGCCCAGACACTCTTCTGCAAGATGCCTGCCAGGCCATTAAGAAGTTTATGGCCCGAGATGAAGGCGAGATGCGTTTCACCATCCTGGCGCTGGCGAACTCGACGACTGGGTAAAAATCTCCTGAGCAACCAAGTGTAAGAAGCTGCCAAACTATTGTAGCAGTTCGTCATACCACAGGGACTTTGTGCTATCAAAATGAACGGATAAAGATCTGGATGTATTAGTATCCACCTCTCAACCGACGGCGCTGCATTTACTCATGGAGGTTGCTAACTCGCGGCATCAAGGCTGCAGACGTTCATTGTTGCTTGTGTTCTTCACTATCGCGTTAGACGCACAGGCTGTTGCGGCTTCCATCGACTTGTACGTGTCTCCTTCGGGCAGTGACACTGGGAGTTCCGACGGGAGCTTCTCGAGTCCGTTCAGGACACTCACGCGGGCGCAACAACAAGTCCGTCTCTACAGCAGCCTGCCAGCGAACGCTGAAGTTCCCATCAACGTTTTTCTCCGTGGTGGGCGGTACGCCTTGTCGTCAACGTTTGATTTGACCAGTGAGGACTCGGGAGCGTCCACGGACGCTACAGTCACGTACCAAGCGTACTGCGATGCAGCAGTGGAGAGCGCTGCCGTATCAATCCGAACCTTCCCCTATGACTCTGGTGAGGGACGACCTCCGCGTCTGCTTTGGAATGGCGTAGGCGATGTCGACGAGTGGGAGGGCCCAGTGGACCCGTTCGCACAGATGGGAGTCAACCGAAGCGCCAATTCACTTGAGGTGACACCAGCACCAGCTCAAGACATGGGGACGGACATTGGCACTGTGTGCATCGACAAGAACAATGATGTCGGCCACACCTGCTACGCTGAAGGGAGCCCAATGGCGACGTGCGTTTCTGGCTGTATGGTCTCGTGCCAGAACCACATCGCTCGAAAGCGATACAGTGAGATCTTCTACGACAAGTTCACGCACTTGTTCGGCAAGGATCTACGCAACGAAGAGGACTGCGTCGAGATCTGCTCGTTGAGTTGCCGTGGGTGCGAGAAGGTAGTGATTTCGGGCTCCAAGCTGCTCAATGCTGGGACGCTGACGTGGACTTTGGATAGATCGATTACTATCGGATCTCAAGTGCTCAAAATCTTCCGGGCGGACCTGTCCTCTGTCCTGCCAGACCTCGCAGGCGTCGTACCATCCAAACCGGAGGACTTCGCCACATTTACGACGTTGTTTGTGGACGGCGTGATGATGCCGCGCGCCGGGTTCCCGAATTGTTTGGTCAGTTCCTCATCCTCACAGGCTTTGAGCTGCTCGTATGAACCAGTTGACGTCGTGGACTCAAAAGTCGTCTACAATCCCACCACTTTTTCCAGTCGAGTATCCACGTGGACGAACGTGGAAGAAATCATGGTAGAGCTCCAGCCTCAGCGCGAACAACCTTCGAGTTTGCGCTACTCGGTCGCCTCTGTTGACAGCTCAATTTTAACGATACAACTGGGGGCTGGCGGGTCCGAACTTTCCTACGACATTTTTACCAATGGGCCTGGTGACTCCTTCTCATCCAGTGCTGATCCTGCCGTTCGAGTGGAAAACGTTGCCCAAGAACTCGATTCACCGGGCGAGTGGTTCTTCGACGTCTCGACGCGTTCGCTGTACTTGATCCCGTTGAGGTCTTCAGTTACAGCGTCCTCACTGGCTAACAGTGTGGTGGAGATCCCGTGGCTCCATCAACTACTGCGCGTGAGTGGTTCTCGTGAGAATCAGTACGTCACGCCCACCCACGCCCACACAACACTGCACGAGACGAATTCACTTGCCAAGGTGTCGAACCTACGCTTCCGCTATCTCACATTCTCGGGCACCCAGCTTCACCATCTCAATATTTGTAAGTTGCAGTCTGATTCTCTTGCGTACATTTCCTCCAGCTTACAAAAGGCTTGCGAAATCCAGATGAGCGTATCCCTGGGTCGGAGTGGCCCATGACGCGTGTCGCTGCTGTCTTCTTGGAGTCCGTGACGAATGCAGCTATCGAGCACTGCAGCTTCGACAAGATCGGAGGCAACGCCCTTATGGTCTCTGGGGAGAACAGCAACATCCAGATCGCCAACAACAACGTGTCGTTTGTGGGCAGCAACGGCATTTCGGTGCTAGCAAGGCGCGGCTTCCAGATCAATTCGTTCCAGGAGCCTGTGCTCGCACACCTGCTCGTTCCACAGGCCGTCAATATTTCCTTTAACCAGGTGCATCACTTTGGTCAGCAGGTGGCACATTCAGCGGCCATTATGGTGGTCGGGGCGAAGCAATCAACCATCCACGGCAACCTCGTCTTTGGTATCCCGACCGGTACAAATGCCAATGTAGCTGTGAAGGCACTGTTCCCAGCAGCGGCGTATCATATGACTAATGCCAAAGGAGCGAATTACGACGACGGACTCCCTTTACTTCGACCTCTTGACAGTCTTGCCATCCCCATCACATCAGCGCCAGTTCTTACTTCCCAGTACACTGTGACTGTGCCACTGCTTGGATTTAACGTTAACACGGTGGCGAAACTCGTGGGAGCCCCTGAATGTTTGTCTGGAAGTGGCCGTGTCGGATCTCTGTATGGTGAGCAGCTGCCATTCACGTACACAAGTTGCTCTGGCTGCTGCTCGGTGCACAACAACGACGCTCGCCTTCGAGTAACCGGATCGGGTGTAGCTTGGAACGCCGCCACCTCTCGAGAAGTTGTGGTGCGACCTGGCGAGACGATCGACTTGGAAGCTACGGCATCGTCGTATCTAAACTCGATCGTCGACGTGTACTTGGGCTTCCACGTAGTTACTCCCAACCAGATTTTTGATCTGCAGAAACAGGCGAAGTGGCAAATCATTACTAGAAGCTGCAATTATGCTGAACAAACGTACCAGGAAACCTGCAGCGGGCCTTGTACCCAGGACGACGGCTGTGGTAATTCTAATGCGGCGCTGCAGCAGGCGCTTGGGACTTCTCTGGCCTGTGCAGGCGGCTACGAAGCCGATCCGCCATCGCTTGTCTGCACAGGACCTTTTGAAGCTCAACGAGACTGCGATGGCACAGGAGTGGCCAAATCGCACCTGTACTATGACTGCTCCATCGACTGCTTCGCGACAACCTGCACCTGATCACAGCAAGACACAGCGCACAGCAGCAATCGGCATGGATGAACTCGATACCTTAACTCCAAATTTCAACATGTTCACTTGTTTCCCGGTACGCTGGTGCCACGAGGCACAAGACATACTCGCGCCTTCCGACTGCTTATTTCGGTCTTGCGCTCGGCCCGCGTTCTAAAGGGCCGTCGCGGCTCCCTCGACCCATTATCTCGTTTTCTCTTTTTATTTTGTTTTCTTGCTGTTCCACACGCAAGCGTGTCCCGCGATGGTTGATTGATTTCATTCTTCTTGCGTGTCGGTAGGCCAGCAAACGTATCCTGCCTCGCAGGTCTTCACTTATCACACATTTGACAGCGACGAAGGCCGCCCCACAAAGCTGAATCCATCGAAGTCGTTCGGGCGGTCAGTCTTCGCCATCATCACACTCGGCTCGCGGTCGCGCGCCGTAATTTCATTCATGTTGCGAGGCGCGTAGTGCGTGTCCATCTTGCCCACACCGGGATTAAACGGCGGCTGCATCCTGCGTTCCAGCAGCTCTGGCCAGTCAATGCTATCGAAGAACGGGTGCGTCAACACCTCGTCAGCACCCCGCGGGCCACTGCCAAGACGCATCATTGGGTCGCGCGTAAGTAGCTGTAATGGCAAAGAGTAACCACACATACGTTAGCAAAATCCATAGCAGACAAAAAACACGCTCCTACTTACCCCGTTGATGAGCGAAATCGCAGCGTCCGAGAAACTGGGCGAGAAAGTCACCCAGTCCTGCTTCAAAATGGTCTGGAACATAATGTCGCGGTTGCGGTGGTAGTAGGGTGGTTTTCCACCAATCATTTCGTACAGCAGAATGCCAAATGACCACCAGTCGGCAGCCTTGCCGTACGCCTTGCCCTTCAACAGCTCAGGAGCAATATATGCAGCTGTGCCACAGAAAGTGGTGGCACCCTTCAAGCCAGAGACGCCAACCTTCGAGAGACCGAAGTCAGTGATCCGCACGTGGCCGTCGTGGTCCATCAGCACATTCTCAAGCTTAGCGTCTCGGTAAATGATGTTGGCGCTGTGAAGGTGTGCAATGGCCGCAGCAACCTCGGCGGCGTAAAAGCGAGCCCATTCCTCCGGGAACTTACGGCGGCGACGCAGATGTGTGGCCAAAGAGCCACCGCTAAGGTAGTCCATCACGAGATACAGCTTCGACTCGCTCTGGAAAGCGTAGTGCAGCTTGACAACAAATGGGTGAGAAATTTCCGTAAGGATCTTACGTTCAGCCATCGTCGTGTTGACCAGCCCTGACGAAACAACTTGCTGCTTCTTCAGCACCTTCATTGCGTAGCAATCGCCCTGGTGAGGCGGGGTGACCTTGCGACACAAGAACACCTTGCCAAAACCGCCTTGTCCGACAACCTTCATCAGCTCAAAGTCCTTGTCGGAGATCAAACGCTGCTTATCTCCACTGGAACCGCTGCTAGATCCAGATGTGCGTTTGGGTTTAGGCACCGGCTTTGGCAGATAGTATGTAGCCTTGATTTTACTACCATCCTCGTTATCATTGCCATTACCGTTGCCATTGGTATTGTTTCCGTTCTTGCCTTCTTCAGCACCACCAGACATATCGCTTGATTCATCGCCATCGGTCTCACCGATTACAATTATGTTGGACTGCCGCCGAGGGCGTCCAATAGGCTTAGAAGCAGTCTTCAGTCTCCTCAGCTCCGCTCGAACGAACTTGACAACAGCAGTCATACCAGGCTGGTTCGGGGTAGCGCCGATGAACGCAAACGCAGGGTCCTCGGCCTTCTCGAGCGTCTTCGGAGTGTTGTCGGCCTCTTGTGAAGGCATGAAACCCAAAGACAGACACACGCAGTTCACACGCGCCTGAGAATCCACGATCTGAGCACCAAGTGGCTCGTAAGATGCCTCCCAGTTAATTGATCGGCGGCCAAGAAGCTCCAAGATACCAGGAGACTCGTTGTGGTCAATCTCGTGCTTAGACTCAATCAACGCGATGCGGTGAATCTTCTCACGAGCGCTCATCTCATACGTCTCCAAGATTGACTTCACCAGAGCGCCACCACGAGCATATGCGATAATCGACACTTGGCCCTTGCATTTCGTGATAAATTCGTCCCATACGAAAAGAACGTGCTCTGTGGGTGAGGAGGAGTTCGGAACTGGGACTTCACGCTCAAAGCCGCCTGCTTCATAAACGACAGCCGTGTTCGAAAACGGGTTGCACACCACAATTCCGTAGCCCTCTTCTTGTGCACGACTGAAATAGGGCGTCATAGACCACTTGTGATCAATCGTCAACTTCCCATTCTCAGGGTCCTGCTTCCAGAGGCCAAGAGGGCCAGAATCGGACAAGAAGAGGATGACTTTCTTCGCTGTTGCGTAAGCCATGGAGCTATAAAACCGGCAACGCACTGGAGAATCGGCCGACGGTACAAACTGCGGAGTGAAATCCAGCTCTTTCTCCATGAAGTTGTAGATATCCTTCTTGTCCGTACGCTCACTCATCCGAATCGAGGGGTTAACGTTATGCTTCAGCTTCGGTAGCTCAATCGGCTCCTCGAACGCAGAAATGCCGCGAGTATCAAGTTCCAAAGAGTCCGCAGAACTCTTGCGTTCGCGGTTTTCAGCGTCGTCTCCAGTAGGTTTGTTCTCTTCCTCATCGGAGCCGTCAGAGCCCTTCGGCTTATCCTCGCTCTTCTTGTACGCTTCGGAAGGGGGTTTCGTCGGGAGTTCAGTGTCATCACCACTCTCATCGTCGCTACTCGACTCCATTGCTATCATCGCAGTCGTTTTACGACGTCCCATACCCGCCATGAACAGACCTCCAGATGACCGGGAAGAAGTTCGTACTGGCACGGGGGCAGGCTTCGGCTCCGCCTTCGACTCCTCTTCTTCAGAGTCACTGAACGAGGTGAAGCTGTGTCGTTTGGGTTCGGGCTCTACAATGCCAAAGTTGGGCTTCAACGTGTCCTTCTTCGCCTTAGGCGGTGTCGGTGGCGCTGCAACCGGTGATGGAGTTTCTCGAGAAGTGTGCGGCGATGGAGCCGGAGACTCCGCATCACTGCTAGATCTATCGCTTAATCGTCGAACTGGTGAATGAGGCGTCGGTTTGGCATTGTACGAGGCTGCCTTAACATCTTCCTCCTCATCTGAATTGGCGTATGCTGGTGGGGACCGCTTCTCGTCGGCCTCCACTTCGCTAACAACATCAGCGATGTCCTGGTCAAATCTAGCGGAAGTATTGTCATCCGGTTGACCTAGTCGCTGCTGCGAAGAGCCTCTCGTCATTCGGTTGGGGTACCCACCGTCCTTGTCGCCAATGTCGACGCCGTCGGGGGTCTGCATTACAGCAAGCAAAAGTGTCCGTGCACCCTCAGACAAAGCCTCAAGTTCATCGAATGGAGTCGTTTCCTCATCGATGTCATCGCGTCCATCGATTTCGTCATCACCTTCGTCATTAATCGTTTGCGCACGCGAGGCACGCTCGCCAACAGTGGTCCCGCGCAAGTTGAAACCACACGCTCCGCAGAAGCGAGAGCCAGTGAGAACCGCGTTACAGTTCGGGCAACGCTTCTTCTCGACCTCGGGCTCCTCCTCCACTGCGTTGAGTTTGTTCAACGCATTCATCCACTTGTTGCGCTCACGATCGTTATCAGCGTACACATAATACGGAACCTGCTCGTTAGTCATGAACATAAAGCCGAACGGTTCGCCATCCCACTTCTGCACGTCTTCAACCATCACTTCCGCTAGTGGCTTGCCTTTCGCGTTATTTGCCATGTCGTAATCCGAGTAATACGAAATAGTATGCCCTCGCAGAATGAAATAACGTTTCTTCCAACTCTTGCGCTTGTGGCCTTGCTTCGTCAGATACCCTGCACACGACACGGGCTCCGGGACGTTGGCTGTCGATTTCTTCACGGTTGCGAGCCACTTCTGCTGCTCCCCGACAGTGTCAGCAATCACGTAAAACACATTTCCCGTCACGGTCATGAACATCAGGCCATTCGCTTCGCCATCCCATGGCGCGACAGACCGTATTTCTACTTCTGCCATCGCTGATTGATTATCGCGATATGCCTGTTGATCTGCATAGTGGCGCAGCGACGTACCGTTCAATACATAGTATGCCATGCGCTGACTCGGTACTAGGTGGCCACGCTTCGTGAGATATCCCTCGCAGCTCACGTCTTCGGTCTCCACCATATACTCCTTCAAGGCTCGAAGCCATCTTGATCGCTCTGACTCCGACGATGCGTACACGTAGTAAGGAATCTGTTTCGTAGTGTAGAACATGAATCCGTGCGCTTCGCCCGACCACGTGGCCACCTTCTCCACCGTCACGGCACCGTACTTCTTGCTCTTCTCCTCGCTTGAATAGTACTCTAGTACGTTGCCACGCAGCGTAAAGTAGCGCGTCTTCCAGTTCGTAAACAAGTGTCCTCTCTTGGTCAAGTATCCTTCGCACCTGATCTCCGTGGGAGTTCCCTCCGGAATCGTCATGCGCGACTCCTTTTCGCCGCGCGTAAGCATGAACGTCTCCCGACTGAAGATGCTGCGTCTTGACACAGAACGACGGCTGGCCGCCGTGTTGTTCACGGGTGCCGTCTGACTGAAGTCAGATCCTCCAAAGCCCGTTGTCGTGGCAGCAGGGTTGAAGCTGCTACCGCCGCCTCCGTAGGGTGCCGCAGTGTTGGCGAACTGCTGATTCCCGTAGGGCGTAGAGTTCGGACCGAGCGAGTGGCCCAAGTGGCCGCTTCCCTCGATGCTCTGCTCGTGCATCATGTCCAAATTTGGGTTGGAAACAGGGCGGGGTATTGCGCCACCGCTGTGAGGCGCCGAGGGGATCTGCGGGGGGTAATGAGGGGGTGGTGGGGGTGGCGCTCGGTTGAAGATGCTACCACGCGATGAGGAGCGCGGGAGCCGTGTCTGGTCGGCGCTCTGGGTGGTGCGCAGCGGCGGCGGGTTCATCTCTGCCGAGGCTGAGGACGACGAGCGGCGAATGGACTCGCGCAGCGCGTACGAGGTGGGTGACGTCACCAGGATGTCCTCCTCGCCATACTGCTGGTAGTTCTGTGGAGACTGATCGGCACTCATTGCAGCATCGACCTGTGGCGAGACGGAGGTTCCTGCGCATACAAACATCAACAAGTGTCAGTAACTGAGTACGAGTGCGGAATGCGGAACGGAATGATGGTCCTCTCGCTTTTCTCTTCGATTCCGCGTGCACGTTGAAGAGACCTCATTCTCGTTTTCTCGACGGAAAAGGAAACCACGAGGGGGAAAACACACAGAGGAGCGAAGAAGCAACTTAAGCCTCTCTTGAGTGTTTAGCCCCCTCGGGTTGTCGCTCAAAGGAGAGGGCGCACTGGACGAAGAGGGAGCGAGGGACTCATACCGCGCGTGAGTTTAGCGACGGTCTGCTACCTGCTGCTATTGCTGGGGGGGCGTTCCTTGCCGCGCAGTCGTCTAGTAGAGCCTGCGTCTGTCCGTCGAGCCGCGTGTATCCGCCGGGGAATAAATGAGTGTCGCCTTGGCTCTGCTTTCTCTGCTTGCGTGGCCTCACTCGGCGTTCTCGTTGTTTGTCCGCGAAAAATCCTCCCTCTTTAAGTTGCGTCAACGTTGCGCGAACTCCGACAGGGCGACATAGTATTGGGCAACTTAAGTGCGACTACCAACGACGGAATCCAAAGACCAAACAGGTTGCAGCCTGCTAGCCAGCCGACACCACCGGTAGTCAACCACAACCATTACATGCACGGTAGGTCACCGGAAACCAGCAGCGTAGCAGGTGATCAAGTGCGAGCTGCACAGGAGGCCCGATGGTTTTGTCTCCGGCGGAGACCCTCCGCGATGTACACTCACGTGCACTTGTGTCCTGTCAAGATCCAGTCATGCGTTTGCTGTACCATGCAAACTTAGTACACAAAGTATATGAGCTGTCACGTTTGGTCGGGTTTATCGAGTAATTTGGTGCAACTCTGTCAATGCTGAGGCTGTGTGCCTAAGATCGTTTACCGAGATGCTGAAAAATCATTGGAGCTCTTCTTGATCAAGCATGCCAGCGATTTTGCATGCATCATGCTACTAATCGATCGAAGCCTCACGCGTAGCGTGTGGAGGAACGACGCGTGGATACGTTTGGCAAAGCACGGATAAGACGAAGGGTGGGCGCTGGCCACCTGCGCATAACACTGAAAGGAAAGGGAAGATGGAACAGCGCGGCAGGTGCTCCATCTTGCTTCATGTCGGGCGGGCGATGTGACTACACTTCGATGCCAGCGCCTTGCGAAGCTTGGGAATGTTCAAGCACACCGTCTTGCTTCGTTTCACGCTGACGTTAGGACATTATGATACACTTTGCTGGTACTATGGAATGTTGACGATGAGATGGCGCTGCGTGGATTTCTTGACTGCAAAAATGCCAGAAACGAAGGAATGCAAAACCCAGAGCATGTATTTGTGTGAACACGTGGAACCAACTATTGGTTAAATAACAGTGATAGCGGGGGTGGTGCGTGGTGTGAAGGGGTATGGTACACTTCGTCCCTTACGCAGCAATGATTGCGAGGGAGCTTCGTCTACGGAGTAGCTTGAAGGCGACAATGTCCAGCTATGAGCAAGGCAGCGTCGAGCGCGCGAGTTGGCTGAAGTCTGCAGAAAGCAACAGCAGCTAACAACGTGCCAAAAAAAGTCACTTGGTCAAGCCGTCTTGCCTGCGTTGCCGTTCAGAGTGTCGGTAATAAAGCTGCTAGGCGGCAGGTTGGGCACGGCGGCACTGGAGGCGCGATAACCGTCCAGTTTCGCAGTCGCAGGCATGAGGAAGCGAATGGGAGGCAAGCGCGTGGTTCCTGTGGGCGGCGGTGCCAGGCCTCCTAGTCCGTTGGGTACGCCTCCTGTAGCAAATTGCGCGTTCCTAAACGCGTCCGAGGCGTTCTGGTCGTAACCAAACCGGTTGAGCGGTGACACCGAGGATCCGCTCGGGAAGGCGGCTTCGAGGGACGTGATGGAGTGTAAGCTATGCCGGCGCGCGCTATCGCTGCCAACGCCGATGCTGCTGAGCTTGGCGCGCCGCGCAACGCTGACCATTCGGTGCTTGCGGTCGCTCTTGCGCTGGTGTTCGTTCTGTCGATCCCGGTGGAAATGGCATAGAGTGTGGAGCTGTCCGTTGCGCTTGGTGGCGCGCGGGTTCGAGCACTTGCCGGACTTATACTTGCACAGCAGCTGCTGCTGCTCACCGCGCGGGGAGCTGAGCGAGGCGAAGCCTCCGTCGTCCTGGCTGTTCATGAGCTGGTGGCTGCGCTTCAGGCGACGCTGGCGATAGAGCTCGTTGCCTCGGTCTGCGCTGTCTGGCTGCAGTCCCGTGTCGAGGCGCTCGCGGTCCGACGAGTTGTGCATGCACCTCGAGCAAGAAAAGGGAAAATGTTCTTTGCCGCTGCAGTTGTCGCGGAATCCAGCGGCGGATCAGAGCAGAGAGCAGTAGAGAGTAGGGCGCCGGCTAAACTGATGCAGCGCGAGCGTTCCAAGACGTGAAATGGGGCGGTGCTTGCTGGCGCCGGGCAAGAAAGCGAAGTGAGCGTCGGTCGGTGTCGGTCGGAGGAGGGTGTGCGTGAGTACGCGACTGTGGCCGCGCTCTCCAACCACCGAGCGCGAAAGTAGCAAGTGCGTTGCAGCAAGTGGCAAGTGCATGCTCCAGTGTGGCAGGCGCGGGTTCTGGTTGGGCTGAACGGAAAACGCTCGGGCATTTTGGTGCAGAGACCGAGCTTTTCTGTAGATGCTCGCAAAAGCAGAAAATGAGCGTCCGGTAACTGTCGATGAGTCCACCAAGTGCAAGTCCCCATTAATTAAGTCGCTAGCTCTTGCCTCCCTATACCGGCGGCTTTCGCGAGTCTCGCGCGAAAGCTTCTTCGCGCCTCGGAGAAAA
Organism: Phytophthora multivora; assembly: GCA_001314345.1. Classification (NCBI taxonomy): domain Eukaryota; phylum Oomycota; class Peronosporomycetes; order Peronosporales; family Peronosporaceae; genus Phytophthora; species Phytophthora multivora. The sequence continues at coordinate 23,005 of LGSM01000195.1, read as the reverse complement.
AGATGCCAGTGCTCGCTGCTCTAGTGATACCATCTCTGCCGGGCTGAGGTCGAAGGTGCCCGCTAAGCTTACAGCGGCGCTTTAACTGCCGAAAAGTCCCGGCATGGGGTGGAATGAGGCGCTGAACCCCGTCACTGATTTCTTCTGTTTTCGTTTGGCTCCGCGCGTCGGCATGGGGAGCTCGAGGTGGCTCCGCTCGACGTCGAAGCCACGACAGCGAAAGCTTAGTCCCTCCGCCGCCGCATGCATGAAGTATCCTCGAGCAGGCAACACTCAGCAAGCCTCGGGTGGCGGTATCCTCGCCCGACCTACAAGTTGCAGAAAAGCTTGTGGATCTTTTGCTCGACCACCAGGCCTAAAGCACCAGGCAGCGGCACGTTCGTCTCCATTGCTGGTGTTGCAGTGGGATATCGCGCCGGCTCCATCTTCAAAGCTCAAGTGCACAAAGCCGATCCAGACTAAGAAACCCTTGCAACGGCTGGCAAACAGGCCCAACGTTCTACCGATTGAAAGGTTTCATTCGCGTCCGAGCAAACGACAGACGGGCTCCAGCTTTTCCAGACATGACAATCGTGATGGCTTACCCGTCCGCGGATCTCTCTGCGCCACAAGCTACTGACGGCAAACAGCGACCGTTTCCTACTGCTGCAGTCGAGCATTCAGACAGCATTTGCTGGGGGTTGTCCGCTTTCTTTGCGAGACTTTTGCTGCTGCCAGCAAGCCGATGCACAGCACCAGGGATGACTTGACGCGCGCTCACTGGCCCCTTCCGCCGCTTTGCTGGCGACGCACCAGGAGCAACGCGCAGAGCAACAAGGCAAGGCCGCCGCACACTCGAATCTTGAGCTCAAACTGTCCGAACGCCCGAGTATGATTTGTGTTCGCTGCCAACGTGGCGCGCGGGACGCATCAGCATGTGGCGCCGCCCCTCCATACTCGACGTCTTAAGCACCCTCCCTGGCTGGATTTCGGTCTATTTTGCCGCAATTGTCTCATTCCATGAGATAACACGGCAAAAAAATAGTCCTTGCCCCAACTGCAGCGACTTGACCTACGCGATGCCGTTGGACGGCTTCTCGTTTCCAACGCAAAAAAAAAAAACTGAAAGGATAAAGCGCTGAGAACATTGTTGTTCGTCCAGGTATCGGGTTGCAGCGCTGCGTTGGCTTAGTCTGGATAGTCGTCGTGTTAAAATACAGCAGTGGTGGAATTGGATCGCTTCAGCCTCATGCGAGTGCGAATCCAACGCGAACCCATCCGAAGCTTGCTGCTGGAGTAAGAGCACTCACGCTCACGCATTGCCAGCCTGTCGGGTGCAGCGAAGGCGATCGTCCGCAGCTGGTGGTTGGGACCAGTTAAAGCAAGCGTTTCGAAGAGCTACTCCTCCATTTCGTCGTGCCCATCTGGTGGCAGGCATCTTATGCATCTTATCCTAGAAAAGATCGGGAGCTTTGGGGCAAGCGTTTTCTGGTGGCAGTGCGAAAGCGCGGATGGCTAAGTGCCGTTGACCGCCGCATACAACTTCCTACGGTACTGGGTACGGCTAGCGCTTGCCTTTCAAGGCAATGCCTAGTGCCATGGTGCAATTCTGGTGTGAGAACTGTACAGCAGTCGCTTGCTAACCATTGTGGCAAGTGTCGAAGGCGCCGCCATTGAATTGCGCTGGTGCGTGACGGGCGTGGCTGAGAGGCTCAGTCTGGACTTTGTACTGCTGGGCTTGTCGGCGCTGCAACTGCGGCGGGTGTCGCTTCTCATGCATTGGCGTGGGATGATCCGTCCGTTATCCTCGAACGGATGCAGGATTGACGACACACACACCACACTGCTGACGTGCGCCGTGTTGTTAGCCTGTCAACGTGACAGTCAAGGGCGTCGCGAGAAAGATCTGGCTGTCACCTGTAGCGGGCTCTACCCGTCACGTTGTTGCTGTCCAGATCCAGGACGCTTGCGCCAGCAACTTCAGTCGGGTCTGGCTGAACGGTATCGACACTCCGTTTCCCACGACAGACTAAGCTTTGGTCTTGGTGACGCGTGCGGGAAGCTCTAACGGCTGAAACGAGGGGGCACAACGTAAATTGGGACCAGCAAAGCCGCTCTACCTCGAAGCACGACTGCGTAGGACAGTTTTCAAGCTGGCTGCTGACTGTGAGCACCAGCCTTGCGCCAAGTCTTTAGTAAGCACGCGTGCAGGAGACTAAAGGCAGAGGGATCCAACTTAGCCATAATATCCAAGTGTAAATGGTCGAGCACAGAAGGCTGGCGCAGGGTTACAGCAAGCCACCTCTGTACGAAGTGACCGCGGGCAGAAACCACCATCAACAGCAACCACGAAGCTGCTTTAGCAAGTTTCACGACCAAGCGACTCGCTTGAAGCAAGACTAGCAGCCCCTCACCTGCCAACACACGCTCCTCATGGCGTTGAGAGGGAGATATGCCCAGTATTCACGTGAACAGGCCCATGCCCGACATCTGTATACAGCAGCAAGAGGGGACGGCACAGTACGCAACAATCTACTTGCACGCACGAGAACAAACCATGCTCAAAACCTAAGGAGGCTTATTTTCAGTGAGTTTTTATTTTCTTTTTACTTTAGGCGTGAGCTTGTCGGCGGTCAAATCCCTGTGCTGTCTGCCACGTACTTGCGGTGCAATGACGTCGTCGGGCTTTCCAACGAAACGAGGAATGACACGCTTGAAGTTGTTGTGCAAAATTGTAGATAGTATCCACATTATTGTGGATATAAGCCAATGCCTGTCCGCTTTACTTTAAATCCGAATCTGTCCACTGCGAAATTCGCATTTACAGGCGTCACTTTTCGATTTAATTCCCCCTTCCAGCATGTTGGCCTCTACGCTGCGGCGCGCCGTGCCCCGCTCGCTGTCGCTCATGACATTCAACCTGCTGGCGCCGTGCTACTTCCGGCACGGCGGGCGCCTCGAGAGCGACGACAAGACCGCGTTCCTCTCGCGCGCGCAGGCCGCCATCCACGCCATCAAGCAGGAGCAGTGCGACCTCGTGTGTCTGCAGGAGTTCTGGTTCAACCGCGAGTACCAGCGCGCCTTCCGCCACGCCTTCCACCCCACGCACTACCTGCACACCGTCAAGCGACCGGGCGACAAGGAGGACGGCCTTGCGGTCTTCGTGGACAAGCGCAAGTTCGAATTGCACTACGTGGAGAACGTGGACCTCGTGGAGGAGGCGGGCGACCGCGTGGCGCTGCTGCTGCACGTCGCCACCAAGTGGAACCGCGAGAATACCCCACTGCCACAGCGGTCTTTCCTGGTGGTGAACTCCCATTTAACCTTCCCACACAACCAGATGTACGCCAGTCTGAGACTCAACCAGATCGACCGCGTGCTCACTGCAGTGAGGAAATACATCGCCAAACAGGAGCTCCACGACGTTCCTGTGCTGTTGTGCGGGGACTTTAACGACTACAACGACCCGGTCTACCGCCTCGTGACCAAGCACGGATTCGCCAGTATGTTCGCGCACCTGCACGGTCGGGAAGCCAGGATCACGCACTGCAACCACAACAACAGGGAGGTGGGCGTGGACTTTATCTTCGGAGCCAGGTTGCAGAGCCCTCCACTGCAGGGCAAAGGACAGGTGAACGGAGCCAAGACATTGCTACGACAGAGGGACGACGACCTCCTGATCGAGCCCTGCAAGCCACGACTCCAGCTCGAGCCGGCGGACTGCCACTTGGTGCCTCGACGACTGCCGGACATAGTGAGGCTCAAACGACCGCAGTTCGGACACGACTGGAGCCACGTGAAGCCGCCCGTGCTGCTGAGCGACGAGGAGGAACTGGTGGATTACTGGCGGATGGTGTCGGACCACCGGCCGCTGGTGGCCAACTTCCACGTGCTGGACGGCGTGGCCTGCGGAGAACGGACAGAGATCCCAACGTTAGAGAATGTGGCCGAGATGAAGGCCAGGCTGGAGAAGGCCATCCCAATGGATGCAGCTGCCGACGGTCTCACCCCCTAAACGGCACACCGTTTGCCGGTAAGTTAATAAGTTTTTGTGTATTCCTTACTTGTTCGCGTACGGATCCAGTGCCTGGCGGTACGAAGTCATGTGGTGCAGCGCGCGTAGCAGCTCGTGTTGGGCTTCCTCGGCCTCCTGAATAGCCAGAGCCAAGTACTGCTGCCTCCAGCGCTGGAATCCTAAGCGTAGCAATATTATTGCCATCTTGTCGATGAAGGCCTGGGCGTTAGCGGCGTGCTTCTGCATCAAGAACCGGCAGTTGGATCGAAGGTCGCCACCGCTCGTAAGACGGACGAAGGCGGTTTGCAGCACGCGTCGGCGCGCACTGCGTACTGAGGCGTTGGCCAGTCTCCAGGCACTGCGCTGCTTTGTCCGCAGCAGTTGATTTTCAGCCAGAAGCAGGTCAGTGAGTAGCGCGTGTGCGGCACGTGCCGGGACGTCGGTGGATGGCGTGAACTGCCTGGAAGCAACTTGTAACTGGGTCGTCACATGCTTTAAAGACGGAAATTCAGTCTGAGCTCGGCAAAACCAGACCCACAACGCAAACTTGGTGACGGTCGAGTAGTGACGGCGCAAATGTCTTTCCATCCGATGCAGTAGCAGCAGCCGCGCTTGGTTCCAAGCGCCGGTGTTTCCAGCGCTCGAAATGATGGTGAAGCCGTCGGTGATGGCCTGCACCACCGCAAACAGCTTCCTCCTGGTCCAGTTCGAGCCACACCAGTCTGGCGCGCAGTGCTACTCCGTCTTCATCTTTACGAGGCTTCTCCATCGATGTCAGCCGTAAACTTTCAGGCGGTGCTGCCTCGTGCGTTGCAACAGCACAATGGTACGTATTGCGTTCTGTTTGGCGAGCCCATAGCGTCCATACCTACTTCGTCATCGCCAATACGTCTGCAGGACTGTTTGAAGCCTTCTCTTCGCTTGCAGAGCTGTAGCTGCGTCTTGCTGTTGCGCTCGGGTATCCAGAATCGACGTCCAGCTTGTCCAGCAGATCTGAACGAGTCTACGTTCACGTCTACGTGTTGCTATGGCATTGTACATGTATCGTTTGAAGCTCCGATGATATCTAACAAGCGCTTTCCAAGAGAAGGACGTCCGCCGTTCGAGCCACTGTACGGTACAGGTGTGAACTGCACGTACCGCCCACTCCGTCGTGTCGAGATTCATCCGCGCGACCTCATCGGCAACTCGTGCGAGAGAAACAGTGGAGCTCCAACACTGCAGTGTAAGGTGCTGGAGTTGCAGTCCATGAGCTGTCAGTCGCGACTGCAGCGTCCAGAACTGGCGTAGCTTCCGCTTCCAGACATCGAGCGCAGTGGAGACGAGCGCCTTATGTCGGAAGCCCAGCACACGCTGAATTATCTTGGCTGCTGTGCTTACCACTTTCTGTCGAAGCGCACTGTTCTGCTGTCCGAGCTGCACAGCTTTCAACAACAGGCATTCGTGCTCGTCTTCTAGCGTGCCTATCGCTGTATCTCGTTCAGCTGCCGCGTTCTCCCGTTCAGCGTCAATTTCGTTACTGGTGTAGGCCTTCCAATGGCCCCAGGCGCCGTGAAGAGAGTGGCGAAGGGCGCCCACGACCAATCTGTCGTAGATCCTATACTTGGTGTCGAGAGAATGCTGCGTGAAGAAGACCCAAGCGTCCAAGTCCAGTCTTTGGCGACAGATTTGCCATGTTTCCTGACGTCTGTGTAGCTTCTGGTGCAGAGTTTTGACTTGTCGAGTATGGAGCTGCCACTGGATGAAACAGCGCCGTGCTGTCCACCTTTGGGCTCGAATGTCTTCCAGTTGAGCCGTGGACCCCAGCGATAGAAACCGCGTGCGAGAAGAGCGATCCTCGTCCTGTCCAAGGTCTTCGCCAGCACTTGAGCTCTCCGTTTCGATTCAAGAACCAGTCCATACCACACAAGTGCCAAGCGGTTCGAAGACGACGGTATGAAACCCCGTGTGCGAGAGCCCTTTTCTGCTTGACGACGTGTTTCCAACGAACGAAATGCGCTTCAAGGCATGGCCGTTGCCACGACAGGAACTTGGCGGTCGCGATTTGCTTGGCGGTTTGTGCCAGCAGCTCTCGTTGCGCCTTTTCCAGTGCCCACCGTCTCCACCCATTGAAAGCTGAGCGATTTTTTTCTCGATTGCTGGCGCTTTAGAAGGCGATGCAGCTGACTTTGGATGGCGTTTTCGCTCTCTCTAACTTCCTGCCACTTGTGGAAATGATACGCGGTGGTCGCTTGCTGTAGTTTCTCTAAAACACCACAAAGACGTCGACGAAGGCGTTTGAGGCTGCTCCGGCGCAACTCCCAAGTCGCAAAACCGTGTGACAGCACTCATTTCATGTGCTGCCGACTCGCGAGCGCTGCTTAAACGCCAATATGGACCGGATCGAAGCTGCTTCAGCATCTGCCAACGTACTCCGCGTCACTCGGTGCTGGTACTTGAGTACAACATTGTGCAGGACGTGGCAGGCCTTCTTCGTACGTGCTGTGGCGGATCTACACACTGTAAAGACCATCCGCCGTTCTTTTTCAACTCTGATGTCCTCCGCGAGAGCCAAGACGCGAACTTCCGAGCGACGAAAGACCTCAGCGCTCACTCAGTCTCGGATGAACAGCGTTTCACTGTGAGCCCAACGCTCCCAAGTCCTGAACGTTTGCCGCTGAAGTACGACTTGACGGCGATTCAGCAACTGCAGCAGCACACGATTTCTCGTTGCCATCGGCCTGGAGCGTCAGGTAGCGACGTTCTCCATAAAGAGAGCTCGACGACGACGCTGTCGCTTGGCTTCAGCGCACTTGCGTCTCCATTGAAAGACTGTGTGACGCAGGAGGTTGAATCTGCTCGTTGAATGGGCGACGCTGTCAACCCGTCGCTGAGCTTTAAGGGACGAGGCCTCAAGCATTGCAGCGACGCCTTTATCCAGTGGAGCCACCAGCTTCTCAGTCTCCGAACACGTCGTCGTTGGCATATCCGCCTTATCGCTCGACGTCTTCGAGCCTTTTAGCTTCGAATACTGACGTTAAGCTTGCCAACATCTTCTTACGCTTGAGTGTCGTCGGATTGCACGGGTAATAAACGTTTCTCGAGCCTGAGTCTGTCTCCAGGTCGCGCTCTCCACGACTCGAAGGCTGTGGACAAAATGGTTCGGTGAAAAGCAGTCGCGATACCTGACAACGTTCTCTCGTGTTGGCGTCGCTGCTTATGCAGACGGAAGGCGACGAACCCGATCCACTGCCGCCACAGTCTCGACATTAACTCCCGTTCAGCGTTTAACGGTCTCTCTCCGGATACAGGTCTTAGTGAAGTCGTCATGCTTCCGTTTCCAGAGCTGGAAGGCCTGGCGTAGGCGGTTCACCTTGGATCGCTGCAGGAGCCAGCCGAACCATCGCACACGCTGCCGTCTGATGTAGTTCCAATGGCGCCAAGCACGGAACGAAGAGCGTTGAAGAGCGGCTCGTCGGCGTAAGCGTCGAACGCGGCGTCTAGAGCGCGATGGCATCGCGTGCGGTCGAATTGACGCAGCTGGGTATACAACGCTGCCTTCTCTTCATTGACGTGGACCCACGTGTACATGGCGCCCCGAAACGCTATTAACCGCCTCCGCGCTCGTCTTTGAAGACTTTTGGGTGCTGTACACTTGGACCAGCTACGAAGAACCCGCCGTCGGCCATGAGCAGAGCGCACGTGACCGGATACTTCAAAGTGACTCTCCTACTACGTCGGATGCCTTCAAGACAGGCATTTTGCGCGGCCTCCACTTGCTGGGATAGTTGCCACACTTCTACGTGAGCTACGGCCTTGTGCTCTTCAACGGCAGAGCACACACGCAGACAGAGCCACCCTCGTAGCAGCCAGAACTTCCGCGGCTTCGACATCAACGCACAAAGGCGAAGACGTCGTTGCCGACGATGCTGAGCCTCCCGAGCGAATGATCTAAAGCCAATGGCTATTGTGGAACGGGAGCGACGATCGTCCCACGTCGTTTGATACGTTTCGAGCTGATTAGCTCCCGTTTCCACGCCGCGAACACCGTCCGAGTTATGCGTTGGCGACGTTGCAGTCTCTGGAACCGGAGGGCGATCGCGTTGTGCTACCGTGTGCGGATCACCTCGCTCCGCAGTATCATCAGAGTCCGGTGCTTGCATTCTCGCCGCTTCAAAGCTTCCAGACGTTGCGTCTGCAGTTCAGTGAAGCGCTGTTGTTGTCTATGCTGCTCGTGCGCATAGGTGTCGTGCAGTTCGCTAGCGATGGAGGCTTGGACGTCCGAGCGCAGCTTCCTCTCCTCCTGCATGGCGGAATGTGTTGCTTCTAACACGCGCGCCCATCCGTGCGCTGCCACCTCCGCACATCGCAGTCGGAATGAGCTCAGTCCGATCTGTTGAAGACGTTGGCGCGTTTTCACCACAATGCGACGCAGCAGCACTCTCCGTTGCCGTCGCATTCGGATCCTCGACCGCCAAGCTGTGAACGTGAACCGTAGCAAACGCTCAACGATCACGCGACGTCTTCATTTCCAGCGCACAACCTGTTCCCAGTTCCTCCACATCTTCCGCAGAAGCTGCCACCGCGACGTAGCAGACTTGACACTAGCGCGGGAAACGCCTGTACGACGTACGCACTGCTATTCTTGGGATAAAGGATAAACCTTGGCGCGCACCCGTTCGCTTCGTCCATGCTGCTAAGACGAGAAAGAGGGACGACTCGTCGGGATCCGTGAAACTACTTGATGGACATGTTGATACAATTGAAACTGTGTTATCCCTTAGGATATTTATCCTCTTGACAGCACGAACGACTGGGTGGAGCCTGCTTAAGCCGTGGCGTTGTCTTTCCGGTTGAAGCGAGCCATGGTCACGAGATAGGAAGGCGCCTAAGCTGCGGTTTCAATATCCATGGAGGACCGACCTACCAGCAGACTCGATGCGACAGGGAATGCCAGCAAGTGCCGGTTGCTACGGGTCATCTCGCTCAGAACGTCAAGGTTGTCGTTTGGCAGCTTCAAGTGCCGTGTGCTGCTTCTTGTCTTCCAGTATTTATAACCCCATGACTCGGAGTTCGTAGTACGAACTACAGTAGGATTTTTTACGCGTGCAGATGCAAATATGCTCCCTCAACTTGATTCTTCAGCCTTTACTCACGTTCTTCTCTTTCTGTCTTGCTTTCGTTGTTGTACTGCTTATTTAACGTCTCAAGCATCAGCTTGCATGTCAATTCGATTCGATTCATCGGATTTTTCCCTAACGTCTTGCCCCGTTATTCTGGTAAGATGAATGGGGGTCGTCATAAGAACCTGAAGGCTTAGGAGTTCTGAAGACGCATCCTTCCCCTACTTTCCGACGGCCAGCAGGAGACGTTCCCCCCACTCTTGAAACTTCAGTGGCAATCGTTCGTTCGTTCAGGTGCAGGAAGGGCTCACTTCAAGTCGTGGTGTTTGTTCGCCATGGGGACAGGTGCTTCTCGTGGCGGGCCAGAGGTACCGAAGGAAACCGGGTCGAAGCCCCCAAAGAAATTCGCCTACTCGGACGTCCGCCTCATGAAGAAGTACCTGGCGTCTTTCGTGTACCTAGAGAAATCGACCGAGGAGCACCGTCGGGTTGCGGCGCAGCACTGGGACAAAGTGTTCAAGGACGCTCCCCCACAACGGACGTCGTCGGTGGTAACTTCGCACCACCAAAAGGAGGCCAAACACATCACCAAGGCGCAGAATAACAAGATCACGGAGCTCTACGACATCTTCTACGCCTATCTGGAAGAGCACGGGGGCGACCTCAAGCACGTTTTCCGGTCGTCCATGCACGTCCGAGGGCGAGTCCTCGTGCACATCAGTGCTGGTATGCGGACCATGTTGGCGGCCGAGAACATCGCGGAGAAGATCCTGGCGCTGACCAAGACACATCGACGGTTCGGCGTCAAGCTCGAGCACTACGACTGCGTCGGGCGGGCGCTTCTACAGGCCATGGAGAAAGTTTCGGGCGAGAACTGGAGTCCCGAGATCGACGATGCTTGGAGACGAATGTACTCGCACTCGAGTGTCATCCTCATCCGCACGCAGAAGAAGACCGACAAACAGGCGAACAAGGACTCGAAGCGCGTTGCCAAGGAGAAGGAGAAGCTCGCAATGACGGCCGTTGGCCCCACGTCTAACTTGGTCGTCACCAAGACTGGCCGCCTCAACTTCTACAAGATCATGGGGTCCCTCCGTAGCCGAAGGGAAGGCGGGAGCAAAAGCAACGCCAAGGTCACAGGCAGTGTAAGCGAACGGAGGAATGGCCCTCGTAAGCCATAACCTTTGTTCACGATGTTGTCCCCCCCGGTGAAAGTGGGCGCTGCCCTGTCACCTCGAATAGATTTAGAAGAGGAAGTCTCAAGCAGTGCGCGAGTCGATTATGAGATGCATATACACTTGTAATGCAAACAAACGCTTCACTATCAAGAGACTTGAATTGTATCACCAGTAAGACCTTCACTCCTAGTCAGACGAGTTCCCGCTTCGTCTCCTGAAGCTGCCGCCTGCGCTCGGACGAACTGGTTTCCCCAGGACGAAGTCGTCAGTACGGAACGAAGATAGGGACTTGAAAGGGCGAATTGAAGAAGCCGCCACTCTGCTTTCCTTATCACCGTCGTCATACTCGATCACGTAAGTGCCATCCGCGTTGGCACGGGAGATCGTTCCCTTGAAGTACTTGTCCTTCCCCATGCGTCGCGCCTCGACGCGTGTGCCAACTCGATAGACCTGGCTCGATTCATCAATCGTCGACTTCGACTCACCTTTAGCTTCAGCCTTCGGTGCGAATGTCTCTTTACCACTGCTCTTCGCCATACTAACAGGTTGCATCAACCGGATCAGCTCGGCCGCCACACCCGTCTCCTTCTCGCTGTCGTCGTAGTCGATGTCGTACGTGCCGTTCAGGCGGCAGCGCGAGATCACGCCCGGGTAGAATTTGCTCTTGCCCTTGTACTGAGCCTCCACCTTGTCGCCCTCCTTGAACTTCTTCGCCTTCGGGGCGTCATCGCTGTCGCCGCCGCCCTTCTTGCCGACCAACCGGATCAGCTCGGCCGCCACACCCGTCTCCTTCTCGCTGTCGTCGTAGTCGATGTCGTACGTGCCGTTCAGGCGGCAGCGCGAGATCACGCCCGGGTAGAATTTGCTCTTGCCCTTGTACTGAGCCTCCACCTTGTCGCCCTCCTTGAACTTCTTCGCCTTCGGGGCGTCATCGCTGTCGCCGCCGCCCTTCTTGCCGACCAACCGGATCAGCTCGGCCGCCACACCCGTCTCCTTCTCGCTGTCGTCGTAGTCGATGTCGTACGTGCCGTTCAGGCGGCAGCGCGAGATCACGCCCGGGTAGAATTTGCTCTTGCCCTTGTACTGAGCCTCCACCTTGTCGCCCTCCTTGAACTTCTTCGCCTTCGGGGCGTCATCGCTGTCGCCGCCGCCCTTCTTGCCGACCAACCGGATCAGCTCGGCCGCCACACCCGTCTCCTTCTCGCTGTCGTCGTAGTCGATGTCGTACGTGCCGTTCAGGCGGCAGCGCGAGATCACGCCCGGGTAGAACTTGCTTTTCCCTTGATATTGTGCTTCGACAGGTTGGCCTACTTTAAATGTTGGTGTAGTTGTATCCTTTTTGGTAATTGATGTTGTTGTTGTTTTAGCTGTTGGTGCAGATTCGAGTGGCCGAACGTTGAATGCTGGTACAGCTAATACCGATTCACCATCGTCGAAGTCAACATCGTACGAGCCATTTAGCCGGCAGCGAGCGACTACACCAGAACTGTAGCCATCGTTTCCTTTGCGCTTGGCTTCGATTGACTGCCCTTGCTTGAGTCTTTCTTTTGGTTGAGCAGACGAATCATCACTTGATGAAGGTGCACTTGGCCTCTTCACCAAAGGCCTCTTTGGTCGGATCGGCTCGTCCTCGCTCACGATTACACCGGGTTTCTTTGCGGGTGCGCGTGCGCGAGCACGAATGTTTGCTCCTGGTACACGCCGTTGCAGCTCACCACTTTCCAGCTCCAAATCGCAGCTACCATCATCATTTGCACGAAACACAGTGCATTCCACGTAATCTGCATACCCTCGTAGTTTGGCCTCCACCTTTTGCCCTTTAGTCCACGATGCCTCGGACGTAGAGACGGCGTCTTCCTTTGGAGAAGGTTTTGGTTGCTTCTTAAGTTCTCCTCGCTTGATGAACTTCGAAGGAACTCGCAACTCAACCTCACCGTCGTCATAGTCAATGTCGTACAACCCTCCACTGCGGCATTTCTTGATTGTGCCAGAAAAAAATCTCTCTCGCCCTTCAACCCGAGCTTCGATCCGCTCACCAGCTTCGTAGCCGGGATCACGCTCCTCGTCAGAGGTCTTCGCTTTCTTCTCAGGCTTTTTCTTGGCCTCTTCTCCGTCTGACAAGTCTCTAGCCTTGATAACGCGTGCTCTCGAGATTTCGACGATGCAGCTTTCCTCGACGTTTTTCTCGAAGAGCCCGTTGTCAAACTCAATATCGTACGTCCCATTCGGCCGTACCCGAGCAATGACGCCAATCTCGTAGCCTCTCCCTCCAAGTGGGATGGCCTGAATCTCCTCTCCTCGTTGGAAACGTGGCTTCTTCTCCTCGTTCTTCCGGCTTGATCGGGACGAGCGGGAACGTTTCCCCGATTTGCGTTTTCTGCTTCGGCGACGACCCGATGAACTAGAAGAAGATGACGACGAGGAGGACGAGGAGCTGGACGACGAACTCGAGACGTACCGCTTCTTGGCCTTGCGCTTCTTTTCTGCCTTGGCCAGTTTCTTGTTACTGGCATTGAGAGGCCGTCCGCACATCTCGCAATCCTCCATGTCGTAGTTGTTGTCGAACTTGCAGTGTAAACACTTGATGTATCCTTCTCCGCGCAGCCCAGGTCGCGGCTTCGACGTCTCGCAGATTTCGCAATGGGTAGCCCAATCCGCGATCTGCTGATGCGCGCACACTCGACAGACCCATCCGAGCCTCGGCAGCGGTGTAGCAAAGTCTGGGCTAGCAGCAGCATGGTCCACGACTCTTGCAGCTTGAGTAGTGGCTACAGGAACCGCAGTTTGCAGTTCAAACCCTCGAGCTGGACTTTCGTGCTCAAACGGGTTCAATCTCCCATTGGTCCAGCTGCTGAAGCGAGGCGGGGAGTTTTCCATCGGGCGGTTATGGGGCGGATTCACTGAAGAGCTCCTCGCAACTCCTACGTCCGTCATCTCGAGGAATCGCACGTACGAAACAGCCGTCGTGTCCGACGGCTTCGCGAGTTGAATCATTAAGAAATGCAGCGTCGTCTCCGGGATGGAAATGCTGTAGTCTCGCAACAGGGCAGCAAACGTCGCGCGAGAGACGAACCCCGTGTGATGCGAGTCATACTGCGCGAAAATACCGCCGAGTTCGATGCCGCTGTTAGCTAGGACGCTCCGTCGAGCAGCCACTATCGACCGCATATCGTCCCTGAAAGAGAAGAAGTTGTGTCAGTACTACAGCACATGTAGGTAGTACACGCGTCTCTCGTACTATTTCGCGACAACGACACTACTTACAGCTCCTGCGCGTCGAGTTCGAGGAAGCGCCCAAAGGCCACATAGTCCACTAGCCCCGATCCAGGAATACTGAAGAGCTGGCCGATACTGTGGAGCACGTGGTCTCGGAGCATCACGCCCATTCTACCCAGCGCTTCTTGGACCGACCCCAGATGGACACCACCCGCGAAGGACAAGTCGTAGGACTGGAAGAACGGCACCAGGTCCAGATACGCCTGCGCTCGCACCATGGCTTCTCGCACCTGAAGCTTCAGCTGCTGCGGTGTCGACACTGGGGCGACAGCTGTAGAGTAGTTTCGAGGCTGCGAGTTGACCCAGTCCGCTGGACGATGCATCCCGTGGGCCATGGCTACTCCCGTGTGCTGCAAGTAACTTGCGTCCATGTGAGCGACTGGACTGACGGGGACCATCGGAGAGCCGACCTGGTAGTGGATAGGAGACATGAGGGCACCTCCAGCGCTGTAGACCCCCGGGTGGCCGTGCATTGTGGCGGGAGGAGACGTCACGGGACGCGGGTGCTGGTAGTACGTGGGGTAGCTGGTAGGGGCCGAAGCAGGAGCATAGCGCTGGTCGTAATGATGCAAAGGCGGCTCCATTCTTCCTCTGTGTCTGTAGACAGCTGTGGGGGCAGGCACTGAGTGTGTGATGCCCCGCCAGTACTCGGGGTCTAGAGGCGTGGGGCGTCCGTCGCTCGAGCTGAAGTCGTCGTCCGAGTCGGAGCTGTCCGAGCGCGCCAAGTACGCGAGCGCCTCCATCTTCATCGGTCTGTTGGACTGTGAGTAGCTCGTCCAGCGGCGGTCGCGACCAGTGAGCCACACCAAGAATAGCTGCAGTCATGGGCGTTGGGGTGCAGGTAGAGCGAATGTAGAGCAGCGTAGTACGTACAAGGTGACACAATATTTTTTTTTTGCTGCGGTTGTGCCCTTTTATTTCAATGGCGAAAGACTTTTTGGGCAACAGCAGAGAACTCATAAATTTAAAGGGTTAAACCCTTTGGCTACCAGAACAATTGTGATTTGGTCTAGAAAGATAACTTTCAAAGACGGGACATTGGACTAAAAGTACAACCAATACTTGAAGTTTGTAAAAGGACTCAAATATTACAGTTCTGGCCATGCTGTCCAGTCCCAAGAGGAAGAGGACGCTCAAAAGCCAAAAGCGTCCACTCCATTACCCGCCAGTCTTGATGGGTGGTCCTCTATCAATGAGGCGCTATTACCGACCAAAATCCTAGCCCAGGAGCTTGGTGCCGAGTAGAAGGAAGGCCAAGAATACGGTGATAGCGACAGCCATAGGAGATAAGTACAGGCACATAGACAACTGTCGCTTAGGACACTTCGGTGAACAAGGACAGCTGCTACGAATGCTTTCGACGGTGTTGATAGCTGTATTAATACAGCCTGTACTTGAACGTTGACCGATCAGCATGCACCGAAGTACACAATGTCTCGATCTCGTTCGAAATCTAATGCGCGAGCCAGAACTTGCACCCGACATCGCGTAATCTCTAGCCGTCCCGTGTACAGTCAACTACATGTACCGTAGTCGGTTACTGCATTAATTGTCGATGAGAGTTTCGCGTTTGACTGACAAGCATCCTGTCAAGTCTACCGTCAGCAAACCCACTTTACATTGACTGCATTAGAAGAGTTTGTGATCTCAGATCCCTACATGTAGTTCACTCATACAGGATGTTGTAGCCGAAGTCCTTGCGGTCGTCCTCTGCCTCTTGTTTCGACCGCGATCGCTTGGCTACGACGGCCAGCACCACCGCTGCGACGAGCACGACGGCGCCCCCGATCATATGCAGAAATGAGGGCTGCGCGTAGGCAACGTCCACCTCGTCGGCGTCCGTCGCCAGTAAGGCCGCTGCCATCGCACCTGGGGGCGTCGTAGCGCTTAGACTGTCGACCAGCTCATCCAATTTCTTCTGTCTCTGCGCCTTCTCGTCCGCGAAGACGTCCGCGTCTGCCAATAGTTCGTCATGCAGTCGCTGCGGTGGGCCGTCGGCCAGGAAGTTCACGAGCTGCTCGATTTTGTCCTGTTTCACGGCGTCGCTGGCCAGGAACTTCTGCACCGCCTCGAGGTCCGTGTGGGGCGCCAGATCGTTCAACAGCGCGTCGAGCTGGTTCTGTTTGGCCTGCTGCTCTTCGGCAAACACGTCGTTCTGGGCCAAGAGCGAGTGGTAGCTGTCATGGCGATTTGGATCTGCACCGGCGTACGCAGGCATCGCAGTAGGCAAGAGAGAGAGAGGGGGGGGGAGAGAGACTTCACTATTAAGGTAGAACTAGTAGAATGAAGACAAATTGACATGCGAAATCTTTTGTGTGTGCGTCCTTTCAGCTCTCAAAGATCTTTTTGTACCAATTGGAGTACCGTAGTGGTACACCTGCTCTCTCTAATGTGTCCAAACCGTACTACCGTATCCACTATGGCGTTCCGAGGCGTTCTACTGCAGTTACTTGAGGCCGAGAGCGGCGCCGGCTTCCGCGTGGTGGCGCCCGACGCAGAGCTGACACTACCTCCGCGCCCCGTGCCTGCGCGCGAGACGTTCCTGACCAAGTGGAGCCAGCAGAAGCTCGTCGTATGCGACGCCGTGACGCGCAAGCTGCGGCAGGTGGCGCGGCTGGCCACGGTGGCGCTGCAGCACGACGAGCGGTCGGTGCTCTGGGCCGTCACGGCGCCTTTTGTGCCGCCTGAGAGCCGCACAGTGGGCGCGGCGCCCCTCGGCAGCTACGCGGATGTGCCCCAGGCGGTGCAGAAGACGCACGTGCTGACGGCCGGCGCCAGTCGCGCGGACGTGGCGTCCCTGGCGGCGGCTGTGGCGTCTCCTAGCGTCATCGCCAAGGCGGAATCGCCCGAAGGCCTTACGCTGCGACCCAAAGGAGCTGCCGAGAGAGTCTGCTACTGCTTCCACTTCCGGTCCGAGTTCGAGTACCAACTGTTCGCCCGGACGCTCGAAGCCTTCACGCGCATGCAGCGGTACGCGCTGCTACAGAGCTCCGTGGTGATGGAGATGGAGATTACACAGGAGCACAAGAGGCGGGAGATGGCGGAGGGTGTGCGGGCTGATAAAGTCAAGAAGCGGCAGGAACGGAAAGAGATGAAGGCCAAGACGGACGAGAAGCAGGTGCGAACACCGCCTCAAGCCAAGGCCAAGATTAAGGCTGCAACGCCGCCGGCCAAGATGATCTGCGTTTCGTGTCGCATGCAGAGGAAGCCCGACGCGCCGGAGTATCCGATGCACCCGTTCGTGCTGAAAGTACGTGAAAAGCTGGCGGTCTTTGGGTGCTGAACGAGTTTAATAACGCTGCTGTTGTTGCTGCCTAACAGGATGGGAAGGGAGAAGTGGTTCATATCTGCAAGGTTTGCTTGCAACGGGTTCTGCAGCAGCGGGTCAAGATGCCGCCGGTGGAGAAGGAGGGTGACCCGGACAACTTCTGTGGACTGTGCGCCCAGTCGACGGCGAACATGTCGGCCAGGTCGACGAAGGCGTGCGCACACCCAATATGCACACGGGTGTATTGCATGCCTTGCATTGACAAGCTCGTTGGCAAGGCGCAGTCGCACAAAGTGTGGCGGACCAGGAACTGGTTTTGTCCGAACTGCTCCACAGACGACGATGCTGCTGCCGGTCAAGAGACGAACGCTGTGGCTGAACCTGCTAAACCAGCGCCTGCGCAGAGGAAGCGGAAGCGACGCAATGAGATCGAAGATACTAGTACAGCAGACGAAGATGGACCAGCGCCGACGCCGAAGCCAGCCAACTCGACTTCAGACATGCAGCCGATCGACTATGCCGTGACATACTTCAAGTTCCTGTTGAAGCGTGAGACCAAGGATGTGTTCGAGGAATCGGAGGACGTATGTTTCTGTTGTAAGGACGGTGGAGATGTGATCGAGTGTGACTGGAAGGGAATGAGCGGTGGCTTCGAACGCTGTCCAAAAGTGTATCATGAAGGTAAGCGGTGCCGAAAGTATTTTTCGAGACGGAACTCATTGTTCACTTCCTGCTGGATACTGTAGATTGTTTGGGCTATGAAGTGCCGGAGGGCAAGACGTGGGTGTGTCCACGCCATCGGTGCCAGGACTGTGGGATTATTGCTTTGTACTCTTGTCGCTTTTGCGTCACATCCTATTGCGAGGTGAGTCGCAGCCTTGTTGGTTTTCTTCGGCTGTCGAAAAGTGTTAACTGACCTCCGGTGGTGTGTATTTGGTGGCATAGGATCATTTGCCGACAGAAGTGAGGAAGCTTGGTCAAGCGACCAAAGATATTCCTACGTCGACCTACGTGGTGTGCCCCAGGTGCACCGACCAGGCTCAGGATGCCTTGGAGCAAAAGAAGATTGGACAGGAGTTTTACTCGAGGATCTCGCGACGACGGATCGGTAAACGTTGATCGCACTATTATTCGAGGGCAGGACAACATCTCTATCTGAATCAAGCTCTCACGTCCTTTAGTCACTGTATTTGGAAGTTCTTCCTCTTTGCAGGTGTTAAGACAGGATGAAGCTCGTGTTGGAGTAATCCTCCAGCAGTGGATTATACCTGGATGTCATGCGAGAAGAACAGTGAGCTGGAGTGAGCGCAGCGTTTACCCGAACGAGTGCATCCCACGGCCACGTACCGCGTAATTGTCTTGGTCTTCTGCACATCAGCGAATTCTTTCAAAAACGCAGATGACTTCACGACCGAAACCTGCACATGAAGCGCGTGTTAGTTAGGTTCGATTTGGGGTCATTCGTGAGCGGACGGTACCTCATCCGGCTGACGCTGTAGAGCGGAGCAATACGCTTTCTTGAGTCGGTCAAAATCCGTGGCGAAGAAGATGTCGGCAATTCCTCCTTGAACAAGATATGTGTCATGATCCTTTGTCACGCCTGTAGACGAGAGAAAACATCGGTTACACTTGGATAGAGGGCAACGCAGGATTCCAGTCGTGAGATCGTACCTGTGACCTTCGACGCAACAAGCGGCGCGTTCCCAGCGAAAAGCGTTCCGGACGATGTAGCTGTGCTGCTGAGGGGGTGCTCAATAGCCTTGAC
This sequence comes from Phytophthora multivora, assembly GCA_001314345.1. Lineage (NCBI taxonomy): Eukaryota > Oomycota > Peronosporomycetes > Peronosporales > Peronosporaceae > Phytophthora > Phytophthora multivora. The sequence continues at coordinate 4,422 of LGSM01000195.1, read as the reverse complement.
CGGGGATTTTTCATCCAGATTCGGGGCAGGAAGCGAGTCGAAGTCCGCAGCAATGAGGTGGTGCTTCGGGAACGCCGTGCGGAGCGTGTTCAGCAGCTGCATGGCGCCTGTCGGGACGAAAGCCGAGTTTAACACGGGGTCGTCCTTGCCCAGCATACGCCGCACGCGCTGCGCGAGGCCGGAATTGTTGTTATACGACACGCGCAACGGCAGTTCGCAGCCGAAGTAGCGGAGCGTCTGGCGGATGAGCATGTCTTTGACCGGGCGCGTTGCTTCCTTCAGCTCGGGCATGGGGCTGTCTGTGCCGGTCTGCATCTTGATGATGGTCTCGTACCACTTGCCGTTCTGCAGCACCACCTTGTCGTGCGGTAAGTTGTCCAGCACTTCAAGCGCCAAGAAGAAGCACTGCGCGTTGACGGGCACGTGCGTATCTGCGAAGGTGAGGATGTCCTGGTTGATGACGGTGCACTGCTGCGGGTGCACGGCGGCCACGCGCCGGCGCTGGCGCTCGGCCATCACGGGGCTGATCTCGATAAGCGTGTACTTGGTCTTGGCGTACACGTCCGGTGCCTGTTCCTTGAGGTAGTTGAGGATATGCAACGCGTTGGACCCGGAACCGCCGCCGATTTCGAAGATCTGGAGCTCTTCGCGGAAGAACGGTGAGTTCAGCATGTACCGCGCCAGTGCTTGCGAGTAGTGCGGCGCGAACACCTCCACAGGCGTGAGCCAGGCCTCGGGGCTCTCCTTGTACAGTTGTGCCACGACGTTGCGGTACTCGCCAGCGCCCCACAAGTTGCCGAAGTCGATGCCCTGCGACGGCGCATGCAGCACTTCACGCTGCTCCGTCGTGAAGTAGCCCGCCTCCTTGGCGTACAGCGACGCGTAGATAAACTCACGCGTCAGCACCACACCATCAGCGTCAGCGGCAGTAGTAGCGGATGCTGTAGTCAGCAGGCGAGACGCCGGTCGCAGTGCGCGCCGGCGCAGGCGTGAGATGAACATTGAGCTTGTCAGCAAGAATCTGCGGTTGGCGCGTCAGTGTTTTTGTTTAGTCCTATATAGGTGTTATCCCGGTAGATAGAGTATTAATTAGGGGTAGTTTGCGAATTCTACCAGACTCCCTCAAATCTGTATCCGGGGAGAAGGAGCCATGTCGAAGGCGTGCACGCTGGAGAATGGGGTGCTGAACCTGGCGGTACTGCGCGAGGACTCTCGGCGCGAGCTGTTCTCGATCCTGGACTCCATCGGCAAGGACATCTGCTTTGTGCTGGACCCGGACCTCAACGGGCCCTTGAACCACGTGCTGGTGGACGGCACGGCCGTACTGAAGGACCACGGCGTGAAGGACTTCCACGCGTTCGGCAAGACGGTCAAGACCAGCTGCGAGTTTGTGCTGTTCCTCGTGCGGCCGTCGGTGCGAGCCATGCGCTACGTGGCCAAGTACATTCGGGATCTAGGCGCGGACAAGAGCTCGTCCTCTAAGAAACGCTTCCACCTCTACTACGTCAGTCGCCGTACACTCGTGTGCGACGAAGTGCTGAAGAAAGAGGGGGTGTTCGGCAGCCTCAGTGTGGGGGAGTACAAGCTGGACCTCATCCCTTTCGACGACGACGTGCTCACGCTCGAGTTGGACTCGTGCTTCAAGGAGTTCTACGTGGACGGAGACAAGACCAACCTGCACACCGTCGCCGCCTCCCTCATCAAACTGCAGACAGTCTTCGGCATGATCCCCCACGTCAAGTACAAAGGCAACATGGCCAAGGTCATTTACCAGATGATGGCGCACTTCCGTCGCGAGCAGGAGGTGGCCGGCAACCCCATCGGCGTGCTGGACCCGGAGATCGATACGGTCGTGCTCATCGACCGCAATGTGGACCTTGTCACGCCCATGTGCTCCCCCATGACGTACGAAGGACTGCTGGACGAGATCCTGGGCATCACCCACGGCTTCATCACTGTTGACGCGGAACTTATTGCCGACGACGACGGGCCCAACGCAGGTAACAGCAACCGGCCCGCACAGGTGTCGGTGCCGCTCAACTCGAACGACAAACTGTACGCGGAAGTGCGCGACTACCACGTCGAGCGTCTCGGTATGAACCTGCAACAACAGGCGCGAGAGATCCGCGAGCGGTACGACGAATTCCGCAAGAACCGTGACGCCTCAATCAGCGAGATCCGAGAGTTCGTCAAGCGCATTCCCGGTCTCAAGCAGAACTACCAGTCTCTGCAGCAGCACATTAACCTGGCCGAGCTCATTAAGAAGACGACAGACTCAAAGAGCTTCCGTGATCTGAAGGACGCAGAGAACCTGGTTCTTACGGGCGAGACGATCTTCGAGCAGCTTGAGGAGCGCATTGGCGACCAGGAGCCGCTGCTTGGTGTTCTGCGTCAGTTCTGCCTCCAATCTGTGGCTGCAGGTGGCGTCAAGACGAAGAATTACACGCACCTCAGTCGAGAGCTTGTGCAGACGTACGGCTTTGAGATGATGCTGGCACTAAGCAACCTGGAGAAGGCCGGCTTGCTCAGTCGTCGTGACACGCTGTGGACTGAGGCCAGCGGCTTCGGTCTTGCTCGAAAATCCTTCCGCTTGCTGAACGAAGACGTGGATCCGCGCAATCCCCGCGACTTCGCGTACGTCAGTCGTAGTCACGCCGCCGGTTACGCCCCGTTATCTGTGCGTATTGTGGAGAGCGCTATTAAACCCCGTGGCTGGAGTGCGGTGCAAGAAGCCCTGCGTCAATTGCCTGGACCCTCGGGGGAAGTCTCGCAGACGACGAGTAAAAACTCAGGCGACGACCCGGCAGCACCTGCTGCTGCTTCCAAGCTCGACAACTTTGGCAGCGAAGAGCGCAAGGTCATGCTGGTGTACTACCTGGGTGGTGTGACCTTTATGGAGATCGCTGCTCTACGTCATCTGTCCCGCCAACCTGATTGTAAGTTGTTTTCGTTGCAAAGTGTCGAACTCTGCGTGCTGGTTAGCTCACGTTGGTTGCTGTTTTGTGTGTTGTTTGGGCAGGCCCCTACGATATCATTGTGGCGACGACAAAGATCGTAAATGGCGACACGATGCTCAAGTCGTGCTTTGACAAGGAGGTGCTGCGCTTCCTGAAGCTGTAGGGCGGAAGTGAAGACGGCTAAATTGCGCAGAGCTCGGCAAAGTATAACATTTGCGTCTTTTTTAGTTTTGAATTTAAGGCTTGTGTCCTCATGTTGGGGATCCTTCACAACGGCGCTCGAGCTTGCATATGTAGATGGCTTCGTCGTAGTATTCAACGAAATCACCGCTAGTGCTGCTGTAGACGGCAATGTCGAAGTGGATGGCGGCCGACTCGAAGAAGACCTGTTCCTTTCTGCTTCGAAGTAAGCAAGCACAGTCAGGTAAAAGAGGGTTCTTGAAGTCCACGCAATTATGACAACGACTCACTCGGGCATGCGTTGTTTGTAGGCCAGCAGCACGACTGGCTGTGAGTTATGTGTGAGCTCCAGCAGTGTCGTCAATAACGCTGAGTGCGATGCCGACTCGTATAAGCAATCCGAAGCCACCACGACGTCCACGAAGCGACTTGCAATAGCGTCGTCTAGAGACTCACCCCTATGGAATCAAAGCATACACGTGAGGGACCCACACCAGGCAAAGCGTCAAATGGAGTCGATCGTACCAGCGCAACGCTCGGACTTGAAGGCGGTTGCTGGCAGTCAAGACGGCGATCGACTCGTGTTGCTGCGTAGCGGACTGAGCATTGTCCTTTGTCAAGGACACGACACTCTCCAGATCCGTCAGCAGCAGCGAAGATACTTTGCACGCGCTTGCGAGAGCCAACCCCACCGCGCCTGGGCCTGCACCCAGCTCCAGTACATGGCGCTGCGCTGCGAAGTGCGGCTCGGCCTCGAAGAACGACACCATCGCTCGCGCCTGTAAAGTGTCCAAGAGAGGGGTCAAACAGCATCACGCACGCACGATCCCGAGCATTGGAACGCACACAATTCCAGACGACACCAGCGATGCCGTGCTTGGCCAGATCTTGGCAGACAACCACCGACCCCCCTTCCAACTCGAGTACTGTGGAAGCAGCGCTAGCCTGGATGTAGTTGACGCCGAGCTTCGACGAGGAAGGTCGTGCTTGGTTGAAGAGGACCTTCCAGTTCCCGCTCCACCCGCGCATTGATCTCTTAGTCAAATGAAGAGTCACCTCTTGCAGGGTCCGAACGAGCGAATACGCTACTTAGCAACACAAAACACGGCATATATTTCCACGACTTTGTAATGTCCTTCCTGCCCCACTCGGACTACCTTCTACTACTAATGTGGGTAAGTTGGACGTGATGAAGCAGAGGATGCAGCCTCATTACACAATCTACTGCAGCTCCAGGCGGGCCAGGTGCAGCGAGCTCACGAGACCGATGGCTGGGTGGAACGAC